>JAXDDX010000129.1:1055000-1077500 GCA_034670405.1 Hoplostethus atlanticus | reverse complement strand
TTCATGTGTGTTCATGTGTGTTAATGTGTTTAATGTGTTTTAATATGTTAAATGTGTTAATGTGTTTAATGTGTTAATGTGTTTTAATGTGTTTAATGTGTTCATATGATTTAATGTGTGTTCATGTGTGTTAATGTGTTTTAATGTGTTAAATGTGTAAATGTGTTCATGTGTAAATGTGTTCATGTGTAAATGTGTTTATGTGTTAATGTGTTAATGTGTTTATGTGTTTTAATGTTGTTAATGTGTATAAGGTGTATTCTTGCTGTGCTGCTGGTTCGGTCTTCCTGACGCCTTTAAAAGCCACGTTACAGTTCAAGTCATCACACCTACCCAGCACACACTGTGGGCGGGACCAGTGATATGTGATTGACAGGAGGATGTACCACCACGTACCACACCATCGCCCAACACTACTCTATGATCTGTGTGTGTGTGTGTGTGTGTGTATGTACCTTTGGTGCGGTCAGCGTTGAGGTCTGGTAAGCAGGGGAGGGGCTGGCTGGGACTGTAACTGGTTTAACTGGTTCCTAGAAAGACAGACAGAGAGACAGACAGGAGGATATTAAAGATCCAGAAAGATCCAGTACAATGAGTGTTAGTGTGTGTGTGTGTGTGTGTGTGTGCGTCTCACGTCGTGTTCAGAGGTGCTGAAGGGTGAAGAGGGCGTGGCCTCTGGTTTCTGGGGGGTGGAGTCAACCTCAGTGACACAGCTGGTCTGTAGGTCAGAGGTCAGAGTGAATAGAATCTGTTTATATTTGCTTCAATACGGAAAATAAAATATTTCTGCTGTAATACATAAAATACTTCAACTAGGCTAGTGAGACTGTCAGAGTAGCCCTGATCGGCCCCGATCAACCCTGATCGGCCCCGATCAGCTCTGTATGGCCCCGATCAGCTCTGTATGGTCCTGAACGATCAGCTCTGTATGGTCCTGAACGATCAGCTCTGTATGGCCCCGATCAGCTCTGTATGGCCCCGATCAGCTCGGTATGGTCCTGAACGATCAGCTCTGTATGGTCCCGATCAGCTCTGTATGGTCCTGAACGATCAGCTCTGTATGGTCCTGAACGATCAGCTCTGTATGGTCCCGATCAGCTCTGTATGGCCCCGATCAGCTCTGTATGGTCCTGAACGATCAGCTCTGTATGGCCCCGATCAGCTCTGTATGGCCCCGATCAGCTCGGTATGGTCCCGATCAGGTCTGTATGGTCCCGAACGATCAGCTCTGTATGGTCCCGATCAGCTCGGTATGGTCCTGAACGATCAGCTCTGTATGGTCCCGATCAGCTCTGTATAGTCCTGAACGATCAGCTCTGTATGGTCCTGAACGATCAGCTCTGTATGGTCCCGATCAGCTCTGTATGGCCCCGATCAGCTCTGTATGGCCCCGATCAGCTCTGTATGGTCCTGAACGATCAGCTCTGTATGGTCCTGAACGATCAGCTCTGTATGGTCCTGAACGATCAACTCTGTATGGTCCCGATCAGCTCGGTATGGTCCTGAACAATCAGCTCGGTATGGTCCTGAACAATCAGCTCTGTATGGTCCTGAACAATCAGCTCTGTATGGTCCTGAACGATCAGCTCTGTATGGTCCTGAACGATCAGCTCGGTATGGTCCTGAACGATCAGCTCGGTATGGTCCCGATCAGCTCGGTATGGTCCCGATCAGCTCTGTATGGCCCTGCGCTAGGCCAATGCTAAGCTATAACAACACTGTCCGGCCGGATAGGCGAGGAAGACTCAACATCTTCATCATCAACAAATGAGAGTGAATTTACTGGAACACTGTGATGCTGCACACAAACAACTAATCCGAAAATAATATTCATACTATAAACTGGTTCCATACACAACCAGTATTAACCCAGTCTGACTAGATTATAAACTGGTTCCATACACAACCAGTATTAACCCAGTCTGACTAGATTATAAACTGGTTCCATACACAACCAGTATTAACCCAGTCAGACTAGATTATAAACTGGTTCCATACACAACCAGTATTAACCCAGTCAGACTAGATTATAAACTGGTATCAACCAGTATTAACCCAGTCTGACTAGATTATAAACTGGTATCAACAGTCTGACTAGATTATAAACTGGAATCAACCAGTATTAACCCAGTCAGACTAGATTATAAACTGGTATCAACCAGTATTAACCCAGTCTGACTAGATTATAAACTGGTATCAACAGTCAGACTAGATTATAAACTGGTATCAACCAGTATTAACCCAGTCTGACTAGATTATAAACTGGTATCAACAGTCAGACTAGATTATAAACTGGAATCGACCAGTATTAACCCAGTCTGACTAGATTATAAACTGGTATCAACCAGTATTAACCCAGTCTGACTAGATTATAAACTGGTATCAACAGTCAGACTAGATTATAAACTGGAATCAACCAGTATTAACCCAGTCTGACTAGATTATAAACTGGTATCAACCAGTATTAACCCAGTTTGACTAGATTATAAACTGGTATCAACCAGTATTAACCCAGTTTGACTAGATTATAAACTGGAATCAACCAGTATTAACCCAGTCTGACTAGATTATAAACTGGTATCAACAGTCAGACTAGATTATAAACTGGAATCAACCAGTATTAACCCAGTCTGACTAGATTATAAACTGGTATCAACCAGTAACAACCCAGTCTGACTAGATTATAAACTGGTATCAACAATGCTAGCTACTAAACTGATCAATAAGCCTTGTGTTTAGCACTGGCAGAACTGCTCCAGGGGATTATGGGTAGGGGCATGGAGCGGTTATGGGTAATCTGGAGGAGCAATTTACTAGCAGAGAGGAGGCGCACGAGGAGACTGAGGCCTTATTTTAGAGGAGAAATAAAGCAGAGCTTCAGCTGGGATGTTGTGGTGATCCAACTGATCCAACATGGCTGCCAGGCTGAACCAGACTCTGAGCCCCAATGTCTCTGTACTGGCCCTGTCTCACCTCAAACTGATCCACAGCATGCTGGGTAATGAGGGGAGGGGTTAGACAGACAGACATGTAGCTAGACAGGCAACTCACTCTGAAGGTGAGGTCGTGGGCCAGAGGGGAGGTGTTGAAGTATTCAAAGATGGAGTCCTGGAAGTCAGGAAGCTTCAGACCTACACAGAGACAGACAGGCAGAGAGAGAGACAGACAGGCAGACAGACAGAGAAACTATAGTCTTGTCTGTACTCAGTTATGACAGTGAAACAAGGTTGTGATGTCAGAGAAACACTACAGGACTGCTTCTGATGAGGAGACAGGAGGAGGTGATGGTAGAGGAGGTGAAGGAGGAGGTTAGGAGACATGAAGGTAGAGGAGGTGAGGTTAGAGGAGGTGAAAGAGAAGGTTAGGGACATGAAGGTAGAGGACATGGGGTTAGAGGAGGTGATGGTAGAGGAGGTGAAGCTACAGGAGGTTAGAAGAGGTGAACATAGGAAGTGAAGTTAGAGGAGGTGAAGTTCAAGGAGGATGTGTTAGGAATTGAGGGTAGAGGAGGTTAGAGACAGAGGGGAGGAAGGTAAAGGAGGTTAGAGATAGAGGGGTTCCTCCCCTCTTCCTCCTTTATGTAGAGGAGGTGAAGGTGGAGGAGGTCCTACCTTTATCGGAGCGTGAGCGGCTCTCCTCCAGCTCCTTCTTCAGACTGTCCAGCTGCTCCGCCATCTCTCTGCTCCTCACCTCCGACTCCTTCAGCTTACTGCAGGCAGGGAGACAGGCAGAGAGAGACAGGGAGAGAGAGACAGACAGGGAGAGAGAGACAGGGAGAGAGAGACAGACAGGGAGAGAGAGACAGGCAGGGAGAGACAGGCAGGGAGAGAGAGACAGAGAGAGACAGGCAGAGAGAGACAGACAGGCAGGGAGAGAGAGACAGGCAGGGAGAGACAGACAGAGAGAGACAGGCAGAGAGAGACAGACAGGCAGGGAGGGGAGACAGGGAGGGAGGAGAGACAGGGAGGAGACACAGACAGGGAGGGGAGAGAGACAGGGAGGGGAGAGAGACAGGGAGGAGTGACAGGCAGGGAGGGGAGACAGACAGGGACAGGGAGGGGAGACAGACAGGGAGGAGAGACAGGGAGGGAGGGGAGACAGGACGAGAGACAGGCAGGGAGGGGAGACAGACAGGGAGGAGAGACAGGCAGGAAGGGGAGACAGGCAGGGAGGAGAGACAGACAGGGAGGGGAGACAGACAGGGAGGAGAGACAGGGAGGGGAGACAGACAGGGACTAGATTATGGATGAGTGAAAGGATCAATCCCATGATCAGGTCAGCGTAGCATCAGGTTACTTGGTGGTTGACCTCTGACCTTTCGAAGGAGATGTTGGCAGCCTTGACCTTGCGTAACTCCTCCTGGACCAGCTGCTTGGCTCGGATCTCAGCATCCAGCGCCGACTGGAGCTCCAGCCGGGCCGACATGTCCAGCTTCTGGCTGCGCCGGACTTTCCACAGGGGGTCCTACCGAGAGAACTGAGGTTATATACACTGTGTGTATAAATATATATATATATATATACTGTTGACCTGGTTATATACACTGTATATATCATCTATATCTGCCGTTTGTCTGGTTTTATGAAACGGGTAGGTTGAATGCAGCCCTCTGATTGGTTGATAGCTGTGGTATATATCCTATATATCAGTATTACACTACGGTAAATATCGGCCTAACGGAACCAAACGTTCTGTGCAGGTCGGAGATTAACTTGTTGTTGCTTGTGACAAAATGGCATTTTTGTAATTTCTGGATCTCTACTGTCATGGAAAACCACCAGACTGAAGCTGTCGACGGGCACATGACTTTCAGTCTTCAGCGTCAAAGAATGACATGACAGCAATGACATGCAGACAGACTAACGGACCTCCCACCAGCTAACCACTTCCTGTCAGGGTTAGCAGGAAGGTGTTTGATCATGTATGACATCTGACCTCCAGAATACACCATGGAGGAGGAGGAGGTGATGAAAGGAGCTGTTCATGAATGTGGTGATGCTCTGCTGATGCCGCTGGTGGACCACATGACATCATCATATGACAGCATGGCCCCTCCCTCCAGCAAGACAGAATATGATCCCCCCTCTCCCTTATCCACCCAGATCAGCTGATTCCAGGTCAGGGCTACTGAAACCTTTTCATGTCACAGACCCCAAAATTAAACCTATCAATAGTAGTATCACTAATGTCATTAGTATCATTAGTAGTGTCACTATTGATTAGTATCAATAGTGTCTGGATCCCTTAAACCCCTCAAGGACCCTCCTCAAGGACCCCGGGACCCTCCTCAAGGACCCCCGGATCCTCCTCAAGGACCCCCGGACCCTCCTCAAGGACCCTGGACCCTCCTAAAGGACCCCTGGACCCTCCTAAAGGACACCCTGGATCCTCCTCAAGGACCCTGGACCCTCCTCAAGGACCCCGGGACCCTCCTCAAGGACCCCCGGACCCTCCTCAAGGACCCCCGGACCCTCCTAAAGGACCCCTGGACCCTCCTCAAGGACCCCTGGAGTGCTATGCCCGCCCTCAGAGGTCACTAGAGGCCGGCTGTATGAGTGACAGACATGCAAGCCAACAGCCATGCAAACTCCTTAAGCCAAGCCCAGAATGAGGTCCCACATCACCAATGGCTGGAACCTGGTGATTGACACACTCACCCTCATATCCCCACCAATAGGAGGCCAGGGCTTCTGAGGGGGCGTGGCCACTCCTGACTCTGGCTAAGGCAGCGTTTTAGATAGAAGAGCAATCCAATACACATCAACAGGTAATGCAGTACAAGTGCATATACTACTACTAAAGTACACACACTACTACTAAAGTACACATTCAGTACTACTGGAAGATAAGAAGTGGAACGTAACCATATAGAGATATAGAGACCATAAACACATTTCTGTCACTGTGTATTGAAGATATCAGTGAGTGAATATCACCTCAACCGGTCAGTAGTTTCCTTACATCAGTAATCTGTAAACCATTACAATAGGCAGAAGTGATTTCAACTTCGGCTCCTTATTAAAGGGATAGCTCATGTATAGTGCCATTCCACGTTTTTTTTACATGACATACATAGCTAAGGATGAAGAAGAAAGCCCAACAGCTAGTCATCAACCAATCTGTCATCTCCTGTAATGAACAGCATCATGTGTGTTACCAGAGGTCTGGTTCCCAGGCTGGAGCTGCGCAGTGTTTCCAGCTCCTCTGTCATCTTGGAGGCCAGAGCCTGAAGGTAACCTCGGGCATCCTTCTCATCGCTCACCCTGCACACACACACACACACAGCTTATTGCGTTGCGAAGTTATCTTAGGAACAGAGAACTATTGACTGTACTATATTGTATATGACATATACACAGTATGTCTGTCTTTTGTGGCAGGTCGGTATCTTATTGGTTCGGTCCATGATGCTAACGTGCAGGTAGACTGACTGCGGTGTCTTATTGGTTCGGTCCATGATGCTAACGTGCAGGTAGACTGACTGCGGTGTCTTATTGGTTCGGTCCATGATGCTAACGTGCAGGTAGACTGACTGCGGTGTCTTATTGGTTCGGTCCATGATGCTAACGTGCAGGTAGACTCACCACTGGATGATCTCTGCTATCTGAGCCTCCCAATGAGCAACACTCTCCTTCTTAGACGACAAATCCTGAAACTCATCCTCCAACTGGCGATTCTGAGATGTTAACTTATCCACAAATGAACATAACTGAGGAGGAAGACGAAGGAGAGGAGAGGAGAGACAAAAAGGACAGTCAGTGTTCTGTCCAGAGCTGGAGTCAGTATTAACAACAGAACTGGTGGCAGAATTATCACTGTACTGACTGTACAGTGATAGTAGTAGTTGTAGTATTACAGTAGTAATAGTAGCAGTAGTAGTAGTATTACAGTAGTAATATTACAGTAGTAGCAGTAGTAGTTGTAGTATTAGTAGTAGTATTACAGTAGTAGTAGCAGTAGTAGTAGTTGTAGCAGTAGTATTACAGTAGTACAATCTCACCCTGTCAGTCTCAGCAGTTAGCTTGCGGTTGTCTTGTGTCAGGATGTTTCTTTCTCTCTCATGTTTCTCCTTCAGAGCGCCGACTGCCTCGTCCATCTCTGTTTGTCTGGAGGACAACGCACATCAACACAGTAACATGTCAACATAGTAACACATTAACATGTCAACATAGTGACACATTAACATGTCAACAAAGTAACACATTAACATAGTAACAGTAACATGTCAACACTGTAACACATTAACATGTCAACATAGTGACACATTAACATGTCAACATAGTGACATGTCAACACAGTAACATGTCAACAAAGTAACATGTCAACATAGTAACACATTAACATGTCAACATAGTAACATGTCAACAGTGGCACATTAACATGTCAACATAGTGACACATTAACATGTCAACAGTGACACATTAACGTATCAACACTAACATGCAAACATACACTGTTGCCCATAAAGTTGGAATAAAATATTTTTTACCTCTTCTCATGAAATGATTGTGACAATGTGATTTATTCTTGATAGATAAAGTGTATATCTTCTCAAAACTTTATTGATCAATCTCTTCCAAACATATCACAGTGAAAATTAAACCACAATTAACCTTTGCAAACTGTGTATTCAGGCTTAAACAAAATTGGGGGTATTGAACAATAGGATTAAGGGCTTTGTTTCAATTTTTCAACCTTGGTCAATTTAACAGGAAACACATATTCGAGGGGATTTCATGCATAAGAATGTCCAATATTACTCTTTCAAATGTCACTCAGTCACTAATATTGAGTATGGCCACCCCTGACACGGATCAATGCGTTAAGACGTCGTGGCATACTGTCCACAAGCTTGTTGATGCCGTCAATGGGCAGGGCGTCCCACTCTTCGGTCAGATCCCGGGCTAATTCCTGTAGACTCTGAGGAATATTGTCCCTCTCATTAAGGGCTCGGCCTAAGGCATCCCAGGCATGCTCGATAGGGTTCATATCAGGGGGGCAAGCAGGCCATGGCATCTGCTGCACCCCCTCTGCATCAAGAAATTCTCTCACTGCAGCTGCCCTATGTGGTCTTGCATTGTCGTCTTGCAGCCTAAAGTTGTTCCCATAGACCCTTCTTGCGTGTGGGAGGCAATGGTTCTCCAGGATGTCCCGGTACACGACGGCGTTGACATTTCCATCCAGCACCACCAATGGCGTTTTTCCTCCATAATGAATACCGGCCCATACCATCACTGAGCCGCCATCTCCTTGAGTGGTTTCCTGGATGCAGTCATCGCAGAGGTTCTCACCACGTAATCGCCGCACCCTTTGTCTTCCATCTATACGATCAAGGATATAGCGGCTCTCATCCATAAAGACAACATGTCGCCAGTGCCCAAGCTGTAATCTTCTGTGCTCCCTAGCCCAGCGAAGTCGAGCAACTCTGTGTTGAACAGTTAGGCGTGGACACTTGGTCATTCGTCTTGCTCGGTAACCATGCTGAAGCAATCTTCGATTTACAGTTTGGCGGGAAACGTTGATTCCATGGTGTCTTCTCCACAAACGACGAAGGCGGCTCGCTGGCATTTTCCAATTTCTACGGCACAGATTAAGCAGTTGCCGATCATCTCGTCTGGTAGTTAGTCGTGGTCGTCCTGGAGATTTTCGTGGCCTCAAATGACCCTCCTCTCGATGATGTTTGAGGATTTTACAGACCGCACTCTGCGATATTCCAAGGAAATCAGCAATGTTGGCTTGTTTGTGTCCGTCCTGTCGGAGTGCAAGCACTCTTTGGCGTATTGCCAGTTGCGTCGGACGAGGCATAGCCTAGGGAACTTCTGTGTCAAATTTGGTTGAAAATTATATAGCCAATTCTGAAAACGTGGACTTACTGCATACAGACTTTAAGCAGGAAAAGGACAACACAGCGAATGTCTTGCCTTTTATAGCGCCAAACAATTGTTAAGCATGAATTCGTTTCACCTGGGTAACTGGGACTCAGTATGTAATCATTGCATCTGGTCAAAGGTGATTACTGATGTGTATAAATAGGAATAAAAAGAGGAATGTGTCTGAAAACAAAATTATTCCAACTTTATGGGCAACAGTGTAGTAACATGTCATCATAGTAACAGATTAACATGTCAAGATATTAGTATGTCAACATATTAAAATGGTAACATGTCAACAGTAATATATCAATATAGTAATACCTATTTAACACGTCAACATAGTAACCCATTGACACGTTAGCCTGGCCTGACCTGTCCCTCTTGGCTATGTCCAGTTGGACTAGCCTAGCCTAGCCTGGCCCAGTCTACCCACCTCTCCCTCTTGGCTATGTCCAGTTGGACTAGCCTAGCCTGGCCCAGTCTACCCACCTCTCCCTCTTGGCTATGTCCAGTTGGACTAGCCTAGCCTAGCCTGGCCCAGTCTACCCACCTGTCCCTCTTGGCTATGTCCAGTTGGACTAGCCTAGCCTGGCCCAGTCTACCCACCTCTCCCTCTTGGCTATGTCCAGTTGGACTAGCCTAGCCTGGCCCGGTCTACCCACCTGTCCCTCTTGGCCTTGTCCAGCTTGTCTTTGATAACCAGCAGCTCCTTGTTCAGGGAGAGCTGCTGGCCTTCAGAGTCGTGCAGCTCTTTGCGGAGGTTCTTGATCTCAGAGAAATGGGAGGCGTCTCTCCTCAGCAGCTCCTCCTCGTAGAACAGAACCTTCTTATCCAGTTCGGTCTTGATCCTGGAGATCTCCTGCTGGGACTCGGCACCTCCTGTACCTCCTCCACTGCCCTGCTTCAGCTGGACAACATCAACCAACACTTCACATATCAGTGTTTCCTATTCATTGGCACATCTGTGGCGTAGCCCCACAGTATCGGCATGGCTGCCACAAAATAGAAAGTTGGTCAATGTATACATTCAATTGGAACATTCATTTTTTCCCATGCATTGAATGTTTGTTCCCTCAGATGAGCATTGAACAGCAGCCTAGTTAACGTCCATCTATTCATATGGCTTAGCATCTGTTGTCCTGTTAGACACAGTGGGGTTTGATGTGGAATCCCTCTGCTTATTCTATTATGGGATGTAATAACAAATAAATTCAATAGAAACATGAAGGACAGGTGTAGTGATGTCAGTGTGTGTGACCTCTGACCTTCAGGGTCTCCAGCTCTGTCTCCAGCTGTTTAGAGTAAACCTCACTGTGTTCCCTCAGCTTCCTCTCCTTGGACGCCTCCGCCTTGGCATCATCTAGCTGGGCCTCCAGCTAACACACACACACACACACACACACACACACACACTTTAATATTGTACTTTTCTTCCAGACAGAAACAGCATTAGTCACCATTAGCAGTGTAAAACTATTATTCGAGCTTATAACAAGCTAGTTTAGTAGAAACTGGTGACTAAACTCCTGTGTCTCCTCCTCCTTCCCTAAGTGAAGGAGTCTCCTACCTCCTTGCGGCTCTTCTCAGTCTTGCGGATCTCCTGCCGCATTGTGTCCATCTTCTGCAGGAGTGCGTCCATCTCCTCCTCCTTGTCGCGGAGCTGGCGGGAGAGACGCTGCTTAGAGGAGCGAAGCTCGGCCATCCTCTCAGACAGCTCTGAGAATTCTTGTAGTGCCAGCTTCCTCTGGGAGTGCGCCTCCTTCAGCTCCTTCGTCTGACTCCTCAGGCGATCCAGGGAGTCAATCAACTGCTGCTCAGGAGGACGGAGGACAGAGGAGGAGGACGGGGGGGGGGGGAGCAAGGAGGGATGACTTCAGTATAGGAGAATCTCCCAGTCTGACCAGCTAGGGACCACAACCCCAGTGTGTTACTGTGTACTAGTGTGTACTATTATACTACTGTGTATTACTGGGTACTACTGTGTACTAGTGTGTATTACTGGGTACTAGTGTGTACTACTGTGTACTTCTGCATACTAGTACCTTGTGTACGTCGTCCTTCTCCTGTCTCAGGGTCTTCACCTGCCTGTCAAGGGTTTTCAGCTTGGAGGCCGAGCTTTCATAGTCCTGTCTCAGTGTCACCGCCTCCTCCAGCTGGTGCTCCAGCCTATCAGAGTCTACAACACAGGAGAGGGGCAGAGCTCACTCATTTGATGGATGCCGATTGGTCAGAATATTTTAGAGCTGAGCAGCCTGGTTATCTCTACCTAGTTAACCTGGTTCCTCAGCTGCATCCCAGTCTAACCACCAGGCTATACTGTTAGCGCCAATATCACTACTATCTACTGGTGCTAGTAATAATAATACTCTCCTCCAATAGTCTTTTCTATAGGGAGGTCAGGGGTGATGCTGCTCTCTAGGCAGCGACCTGGTGACATGAAACGCTACAGCTAACTAGTCCTGGACCATAACCTGGCTGTTCAGGTCAGGGAGGTGAACTCTGACCTGCTAGTTTCTTCTTCAGCCGTTCTATCTCCTCGTTCAGCTTCTTCATCTCCTTGTCTCGGCTCAGAGTTCCTCCTCGACCTGGAGCCTGTAGGGCCTGGGTCGACTCTGCGCACACACACACACACACACACACACAGATTAAAGTCTCATATCTAAGTTATTTTACTTCCATCAGAAGAAACACAACTTCAGCTGTAGAACATCAACACGGTGGAGTGTGTGTATGTGTGTGTGTGTGTGTGTGTCTCACCCAGCAGTTTGCGGTTCAGCTCCTGTTTCTCCTGCTCCAGTCGGCGGATCCTCCTCTCAAAGGCTTCCACCTCCTGGCCTCCTCCTCCTCCTCCTCCTCCTCCTCCTCCTCCTCCTCCTCCTCCTCCTGCACCCTCCTCCTGGCCCAGCTCCGCCCGGCTGACCGAGCCTCGGTCGGAGAAGCAGCTGTCGGTGGTGTAGGTGAAACCAACGAAGGGAAGGTGCTGACCAGTGAAACCAGTATGAGACACTGGGGGCCCGATGTCCTGTTGGGCAAACACACAGTCAGACCGGGAGCAGACCAGACCAGTACCCACCAGTCAGACCAGGACAAGACCAGTACCCACCAGAGCAGACCAGTACCCACCAGACCAGACCAGTACCGACCAGACAGACCAGGACCAGACCAGTACCCACCAGTAACAACCAGTCAGACCGGGAGCAGACCAGACCAGTACCCACCAGTCAGACCGGGACAAGACCAGTACCCACCAGAGCAGACCAGACCAGTACCCACCAGTCAGACCAGGACCAGACCAGTACCCACCAGACCAGAACCCACCAGAACAGACCAGTGCCCACCAGTCAGAGCGGGACCAGACCAGTACATACCAGAACAGACCAGTACCCACCAGAACAGAACAGACCAGACCGGCACCAGACACCACCAGACCAGACCAGAACTCACCAGACAGAGTGTGTCTACAAGTCTGTAGACCACAAACTGGTTTCATAATGGGAACACTGGTCCATCTAACTGGTTTCAGTAGTCCATGATCCCTCAGTGACTCACCGGGTTCTTCAGGACGTCGTCGTCCACGTCAAAGTTGGAGGTGTCAGAGGGCGAGGAGACGTCAGGGATGTAGGGAGCCTCAGTGGATCGGATGTGATCCCAGTCGATCCCGCTGAAGAACGGGTGGCTCTTAAAGTCAGAGATCCCGTTCACGCCCAGCCGTCGTTCCCTCGAGCAAAGCAGTCGCTGGATCAGATCCTTGGCGTCCTCAGACACGTCAGACACATGGGAGGGAAACTGGAAACGCTCCTGAAAAAAATAACATAAAAACTTTATCGATACATTTAGGTCGAGATGAAAGTGGAAGTTAAGAGAGGACAGAGAGACTGGAGAAGGATAGACAGACAGACACAGAGAGAGAGAGAGACAGGTAGAACAGGAGGATAATGAGAAGGAAATGATAGAGCAGGGCGACAGCCGTCTGTCCACCGAGGGAGCTCAGATTTAGAAAGTAGGACGAGAGTCCGGAGACAGACAGATAACCTGGAAACACCAGAATACCTCAGGACTCTGTGGGTCTGGCCAGCAGGTACCACGAGGTGACTGGTCCATCTGCCTGTCAATCATCTGGGACACTGACAGGAGGTGAGTGTTGATCTGGATAGTATTTACTAGTAGATTACCTAACAACCAATCACTGACCCACTTAATCAAATCAATAATGTCAATAATTGTCTTTGACCTGTCTGCTAACAACAAAACCTGACATGACATGACTTCCTCCTGTCTTCTAGATCAACGTTTCCACTGACAGCAGCAAAATGTTTCTACCTGCTGTGATGTCGTTTCTACCGGCAACAATGACTTTTCTACCTGTGGCCTGAGAATAAACCTACCTGAGAATAAAGGAGGAGAATGACTAGAAACTAAAGGGAGCAAAGGAGGAGAATGACTAGAAACTAAAGGGAGAGTAAAGGAGGAGAATGACTAGAAAGGAGAATGACTAGAAACTAAAGGGAGAGTAAAGGAGGAGAATGACTAGAAACTAAAGGGAGAATAAAGGAGGAGAATGACTAGAAACTAAAGGGAGAGTAAAGGAGGAGAATGACTAAAAACTAAAGGGAGCAAAGGGGGAGAATGACAGACCTCATGGTTCATGATCTTGCCGTAGGTTTCCACCAGCGACTCGGCGTAGAAAGGAGTTTCTCCGTACAGCATCTCGTACATGCAGACTCCCAGAGACCACCAGTCACACTCTCGGCCGTAGCGGCCCATCCCGTCCTCCATCGCCTGCAGGATCTCTGGGGAAATGTAGTCCGGAGTTCCCACCGCAACCGAGGACTGCACCTGCAGACGGCCGCCATTACACTTGTAGTCCATCATCCCTGCTGCTCTGGTAACCTCACTTCACTAAACCAGTTAACTCAAACTAAACCAGTTAACTCTGCTGGTTCAGACATTCACTAAACTAAACCAGTTATCTGTGTGTGTGTGTGTGTGTGTGTGTGTGTGTGTGTGTGTGTGTGTGTGTGTGTGTATCTGTCTCACCATGCCGTCCTCCATCATCCGGAGGCAGGACCCGAAGTCGGCCAGGCGGATGTGACCGTTGACGTCCAACAACACGTTGTCTGGTTTAATGTCTCTGCAATAGAAACAGATCAGTATTAAAACATGTCAATATAGGGTTAGTTAGTGTGTGTGAGAGTGAGTGAGTGAGATACAGATAGTGAATCAGGTTAAAAGTTGTCCAGTCTCCTCTTGCCTTTATATGAGGGAGAGGGAGTGCAGATAGGAATGGAACGGGGCCGAGGTCAGAGGGTGTGCAGATAGGAATGGAACAGGGCCGTGGTCAGGTTTCTGGACAGGAAGGAAGCTGGAGGCTGACTTGGCTGGACAGCTGCCCAGGACAGAACTACTTCTCCCAGGGGACACTGCTGCCAGGATGAGCCCACTTCCTCCCAGCTAGTCCACTTATTACCACACACACACACACACACACACACACACACACAGTCTGTAGTGAAAAACAGACCCACACACTCTCGCTGCTCTATCCTCCTCATGTCTTGTATAAATGAGAAGGTTTTGGAAGTCCGATAACAACACACCCTTCATGTTCAGACCAGGGAGCTGGTTCTTCCCATCACACAATGAGCATTGAAGTTTCCCAGTGAGACTATGGAGTCAATAGGTGGAGCCTAACCATCTCCAAGAACAAAGAAGAAGAAACAAAAGTCAAGAGTTTTTCTCTGCAATTTGTTGAATTGAGGCGAACCTCTCATCCACTGAAACAAACTCTGGTGAAGAGAGGGGCTGAGCTGGACAGACCCGGCAATGAGGGGGGGCTCTCAAACTGAAGGAGGAGACCTTCTGGGCCTGGTTGACATGGAGGGCTCCTGACTCAGAGAGGTACCGGCAGGCCAAAAAGGTCTTGTAGTTGCAGCTCCTGTAGTTGCAGAAGTGAAAGCCCAGGTGTGGAAGGAGACTTTCAGGCCTTTCAGGGAACATTGTTGGAAAGTGGAAGGAGCAATTTGAGAAGCTCCTAAACCCGACAGACAAGCCCTCTGTTCAGGAAGTGCTGGAAGATTCTGGAGGATCTGAGTCCACCTATTTGGTAGAAGGAGGTGGTTAGAAAGCTCCTCAGTGGCCAGATCCATCCTCTGGATGTTGTTGTTGTGGTTGACACGTCTCTTCAGTGAACGGTGGATTTGCACTGCTAGACAGGGCTGCTGGTCTGGAGGCTGGGTTCAGCTGATCAGCCTCCTGGGACAGTCAGTGTCACTTGGAGGGAAAGCATTCATGAGGAAATTAGGTTTCTCCTCAAGGTGACAAGGTGAGGACCTTGGAGTCGAGTTGCTGCTCCTCCACACCAAGAGGAGCCAGTTGAGGAGGTTCAGACACCAGGAGAGGATGTCCACTCTGGGCACTTCCTTTGGAGGTATACCAGGCACAACAGACTGGATCCCAAGCCAGACCCAGGACTCACTGAAAGTACTACATATAGAGGGACTGGAGGGACTACTTCTCCCAGATAGCCTGGAGGCAGTTGCTGGGAAAAACAATGTCTGGGCTGCTCTGCTGAACGTGGGTTTTCAGAGTGCTTACACTGAACTGGGATCAGTGTTCACATTTATAAGATATTAGGAGTAGAATCTATTAGCAGGTGTTAACGATGCGGGTGCAAATAAATAGGTCTGAAAACTAGGACTAGTCAGAGAACTGGTTAAATGACTGAGTCTAGTCAGGACCAGTGAAAGTAGTACCTGTGGACGTAGTGCTGCTGGTGGATGGAGTGGATGGCCAGAACCATCTCAGCTACGTAGAACTTGGACATGTCCTCTGGAAGACGGTCCTCGAACTTACTGAGCAGAGTCAGCAGGTCACCGCCCACATAGTAGTCCATCACCAGATACTGGAGAAGTATTAATACAAATACATTACAAATATAAATACCACAGTACTCCATCACCAGATACTGGAGAAGTATTAATACAAATACAGCAGTAGTACTGCAGTAGTGGTGTACTGACCAGGGAGTCATCATTCTTGAAAACATAGTGCAGTACTACTAGTGCCGTATCAGTAGTATTAGTGGTATTAGTGTTAGTAGTACTAACCAGGTACTTGTCATCCTAGTGTATTAGTAGCAGTAGTATTATTATTAGTAATAGTAGTGTAGTATTACCATTAGTAGTAATACTAACCAGGAAGGTGTAGTGTGGTAGTGTAGTAGTGTAGTAGTAGAAGAAGGTAGTAGTATGTGCATTAGTAGTAGTGGTTAGTAGTAGTAGTATATGTATTAGTAGTAGTAGTGTAGTAGTAATACTAACCAGGAAGTTGTCACCCTGGAAGGCATAGTGTGGTAGTGTAGTAGTAGTAGTATGGTAGTAGTATGTGTATTGGTAGTAGTGGTGTAGTAGTAGTAGTATGTGTATTAGTAGTAGTATTAGTGTTAGTAGTAATACTAACCAGGAAGTTGTCATCCTGGAAGGCGTAGTGTGGTAGTTTAGTAGTAGTAGTATGTGTATTAGTAGTAGTGGTGTAGTAGTAGTAGTATTAGTGTTAGTAGTAATACTAACCAGGAAGTTGTCATCCTGGAAGGCGTAGTGTGGTAGTATGGTAGTAGTATGTGTATTAGTAGTAGTGGTGTAGTAGTAGTAGTATTAGTGTTAGTAGTAATACTAACCAGGAAGTTGTCATCCTGGAAGGCGTAGTGTGGTAGTGTAGTAGTATGGTAGTAGTATGTGTATTAGTAGTAGTGGTGTAGTAGTAGTAGTATTAGTGTTAGTAGTAATACTAACCAGGAAGTTGTCATCCGGGAAGGCGTAGTGTGGTAGTGTAGTAGTATGGTAGTAGTATGTGTATTAGTAGTAGTGGTGTAGTAGTAGTAGTATTAGTGTTAGTAGTAATACTAACCAGGAAGTTGTCATCCTGGAAGGCGTAGTGTGGTAGTGTAGTAGTATGGTAGTAGTATGTGTATTAGTAGTAGTGGTGTAGTAGTAGTAGTATTAGTGTTAGTAGTAATACTAACCAGGAAGTTGTCATCCTGGAAGGCGTAGTGTGGTAGTTTAGTAGTAGTAGTATGTGTATTAGTAGTAGTGGTGTAGTAGTAGTAGTATTAGTGTTAGTAGTAATACTAACCAGGAAGTTGTCATCCTGGAAGGCGTAGTGTGGTAGTTTAGTAGTAGTAGTATGGTAGTAGTATGTGTATTAGTAGTAGTGGTGTAGTAGTAGTAGTATTAGTGTTAGTAGTAATACTAACCAGGAAGTTGTCATCCTGGAAGGCGTAGTGTAGGGTTGTGATCCACTGACTGTCTCCGTTCACCAGGACGTTCCTCTCTTCACGGAAACACGCCGTCTGGACAGAGAACACGCTAACGTCATGACAACCACGATCCACGTTAACCACAACACGGTAACATCATGACAACCACGATACCCATGTTAACCACAACACGCTAACATCATGACAACCACGATACCCATGTTAACCACAACACGCTAACGTCATGACAACCACGATCCACATGTTAACCACAACACGCTAACGTCATGACAACCACGATCCACATGTTAACCACAACACGGTAACATCATGACAACCACGATACCCATGTTAACCACAACACGCTAACGTCATGACAACCACGATACCCATGTTAACCACAACACGCTAACGTCATGACAACCACGATCCACATGTTAACCACAACACGGTAACATCATGACAACCACGATACCCATGTTAACCACAACACGCTAACGTCATGACAACCACGATCCACATGTTAACCACAACACGCTAACGTCATGACAACCACGATCCACATGTTAACCACAACACGCTAACGTCATGACAACCACGATCCACTGTTAACCACAACACGGTAACATCATGACAACCACGATACCCATGTTAACCACAACACGCTAACGTCATGACAACCACGATACCCATGTTAACCACAACACGCTAACGTCATGACAACCACGATCCACATGTTAACCACAACACGGTAACATCATGACAACCACGATACCCATGTTAACCACAACACGCTAACGTCATGACAACCACGATCCACGTTAACCACAACACGGTAACATCATGACAACCACGATACCCATGTTAACCACAACACGCTAACGTCATGACAACCACGATCCACATGTTAACCACAACACGCTAACGTCATGACAACCACGATCCACATGTTCACCACAACACGCTAACGTCATGGCAACTACGATACCCATGTTAACCACAACACGCTAACGTCATGGCAACTACGATACCCATGTTAACCACAACACGCTAACGTCATGGCAACCAAGATCCACATGTTAACCACACACACTAACGTCATGGCAACTACGATCCACATGTTCACCACAACACACTAACGTCATGGCAACTACGATACCCATGTTAACCACAACACGCTAACATCATGGCAACCAAGATCCACATGTTAACCACAATACACTAACGTCATGACAACCACGATCCCCATGTTAACCACAACACGCTAACGTCATGACAACCAAGATCCACATGTTAACCACAATACACTAACGTCATGACAACCAAGATCCACATGTTAACCACAATACACTAACGTCATGACAACCACGATCCCCATGTTAACCACAACACGCTAACGTCATGACAACCAAGATCCACATGTTAACCACAATACACTAACGTCATGACAACCAAGATCCACATTAACCACAATACACTAACGTCATGGCAACTACGATACCCATGTTAACCACAACACGCTAACGTCATGGCAACCAAGATCCCCATGTTAACCACAACACGCTAACGTCATGACAACCACGATCCACATGTTAACCACAACACGCTAACGTCATGACAACCACGATCCCCATGTTAACCACAACACGCTAACGTCATGACAACCACGATCCCCATGTTAACCACAACACGCTAACGTCATGACAACCACGATCCCCATGTTAACCACAACACGCTAACGTCATGACAACCACGATCCCTATGTTAACCACAACACGCTAACGTCATGACAACCACGATACCCATGTTAACCACAACACGCTAACGTCATGGCAACCAAGAACCCCATGTTAACCACAACACGCTAACGTCATGACAACCACGATCCCCATGTTAACCACAACATGCTAACGTCATGACAACCACGATATCCATGTTAACCACAACACACTAACGTCATGGCAACCAAGATCCACATGTTAACCACAACACACTAACGTCATGGCAACCAAGATCCACATGTTAACCACAACACGCTAAGGAGACAGAACTGGATCAGAACAGGGTTGGATGTGAAACCTGAACTGGATCAGAACTGGATCGGATCAATGACTGGACTGACTAAAGGCTCCTGGTCTGTTTCACTGATGAAGATGATGGTGAAGAAAGTGTCCTGACCTCAGCCCTCTTCAGCATCTCCCACTTGTTGAGGATCTTCATGGCATAAACTCTCTCTGTATGCTTCATCTTCACCACCGCAACCTGGAGAGACAGACAGAGAGACAGACAGACAGACAGAGAGAGAGAGAGAGAGACATTAGCAGTGAACACCATGACAGGAAAGCGAGAGAGACAGGCAGGCAGACAGACAGCTGTATCTCCTCCCTCATTCCTGGTGTCCTGGTTTAGTTTACAATCAGTAGTTCTTCTCTCCTGGGGCACAGACTACTTCCAGGATGAACCAGGCCAAACCCAGGTTAAAACCAGGCCTAACCAGGCTGAACCAGGCCTAACCAGGCTGAACCAGGCCAAACCCAGGTTAAAACCAGACCAAGCCAGGCTGAACCAGGTCAGTTTGTGGCGTTAGCGGTTGTTGTGACTCTAACCTGGTAACTAGTGATAAATTCTACCTATTTATTCTCTATTCATCTGTCTAGTGAGTGTTGCCAGGTGTGTGTGTGTCCTGAGGCAGCAGTCAGGTGTGGCTCTGACACATCTCTCCTCTGGTATGTGGCTAATGCGCGCGCGCACACACGCACGCACACGCACGCACACGCACACACACACACACACACACACCTCATTAGGAAAACAAACCTAAGAACCTCTATGTCTCTATCACCCCCTCTCTGCCTGCCTGCCTGCCTGCCTGCCTGCCTGCCTGCCTGCCTGCCTGCCTGCCTGCCTCTCTCCATATTTAGACAGATGTACAGTCAGCCTGACCTGATTCTGTGCCAGGACACACACACACACACACACACACACACACACACACACAAAGAGACAAACTGTTAATGTGCCAATCATGACCCTGATTCAGTGCAGAGGCACACTGCACCAACAATAACAACAATAAAGTGAAAGGGAGGTCGGAGGTCAGAGGTCAGTGTCTGGAGGTGGAATTAGTGTCTTGCTCAAGGACACTCAAGCAGGACCAGACCAGCCTGCTGCCCCACAGTGTTACCCCAGCTTGTTTCCCTTGGGGGGTAAACCCTCAGCTACAATCAGTATAGAGGGTAGAACAGCCTCTGACCTCTGACCTGAACCAGCTGACAGCAGTGATGCAGTGGGGGTCAACCTGGGGGTCAGGAGAATGTAACACCACCACTTAACCAAGTAAGACAGCCTCATCTGGGGTCAGAGGTCATCGGGGAGGTGAGCGAGAAGACACTGACCAATCCACTGTAGGAAACTTGATAAGTTATCAACCATAAATCAATACATTATCAATACAAACCCTTTACCTTCACAGACCTCTTAATTCTACCAGTAGTAGAATTAACAGTTCATAGTCAGTACTGATTCTGAACCAGTCAGTAGTTTACAGTCAGTAGTGTTTCTGTACTGTACTAGACAACAGACAGGTTCCTGGCTCAGTGAGGGTGGGCCCAATCAATGATTGACAGGGGGTGATTGACAAAGTCAAAGAGCATTCCTTCATCTGAGTTATTGATTGACAGGAGTCACACCAAACCAACAGGACTGAACCTGGTTCAGAGACAGACAGAAGGCTGGAGAGACAGACAGAAGGCTGGAGAGACAGACAGAGGGCTGGAGAGAGAGACAGAGGGCTGGAGAGAGAGACAGAGGGCTGGAGAGACAGACAGAGGGCTGGAGAGAGAGAGAGAGACAGACGGACAGACGGACAGACAGGACGCTCTCTACCTCCTAGAACCACAGAAGACAGGAAACAGTCATAAACAATTATCTGGAAACACTTCCTGTAACAACACAGGAAGGACAGACAGGGAGACAGACAGGGAGACAGACAGGGAGACAGACAGTGTTTGGGTTTAAACATGCAGGAAGGCTCTTAGAACGGATTATTCTTTATG
This sequence comes from Hoplostethus atlanticus, assembly GCA_034670405.1. NCBI lineage: Eukaryota > Metazoa > Chordata > Actinopteri > Trachichthyiformes > Trachichthyidae > Hoplostethus > Hoplostethus atlanticus. Next base: position 1,056,318 of record JAXDDX010000129.1, on the reverse strand, counting down.
AAACATCCATTACAGTAGAGCCAAACCTCAACAACAAGATGTTTCAGTGGCCTTGTAGAGAAAAAGACCTGACAGCTGAAATGGCGTATTTTCCGACCGGTCCTCATTCATAACAACAAGATGATCCAACTTGTTGATCACATGGACTGGACGCCTTACAAACACAATAACAGTCCTACCATCTGATGAAGATGCAGCCTGGATCTGATCTGAGTCCAGCTCCAATGCTGACTGGACACCGACTGTGAGGTCTCTCCTGTTATTGATTGATCCTCTGATCATGTCGATAGCGGCTCAGTGCTGCCGTCCTCCTGAGGCTGATAATACGTCTACTTCTCCTTCATCTAGTTTCATGTTGAACTGTTTCTTGTGTTTCTGCTGAAACAGCATCGACAGCGTTCATAGTTTCTTGCCATGCTTTACTGTTATCAGTTCTTGTGACTCCACTGCTGATGCTTCTGAAACTCATGAGAGCAACTCTTCCATTTCAGACTCCTCCAAGTTCCTCTTTTCCCTGGTTTACTTGAACACAACCCTTCAGTCTGCAGCCTTTTACGGTGTTGAACAGCGTTTACCTGCAAACCAGCTTCAACAGGCACGAGCATCCAGTTTACCAACGATTGGCATTCATCAAATATACACCTGTTCTACCAACAAATGAGGTTTACCGCACGTTTCATGAATCCCATGAATTGGTATTTTCTTACGCACAAAAATACTACAAATTTAGGAATAATTTAAGAAAGGTTTCCTGAATGAGGGCCATTGTATTTCTCCATCCAAGCACACTTCCTGTCTACCTGAGAGACAGAGACAGAAGGAGAGAGACAGAGAGAGAGACAGAGACAGAGAAAGAGACAGACAGAGAGAGAGAGAGAGACGGAGCGCGAGAGAGAGAAAGAGTGAGACAGAGAGAGAGACAGAGACAGAAGGAGAGAGACAGAGAGAGAGAGAGAGGGAGGGAGAGAGACAAGAAGAGAGAGAGACAGAGACAGACAGAGAGAGAGAGAAAGAGAGAGACGGAGAGCGAGAGAGAGAAAGAGTGAGACAGACAGAGAGAGACAAGAAGAGAGAGAGAGAGACGGAGAGACAGACAGAGAGAGACGGAGAGAGAGAGAGAGAGACAGACAGACAGACAGACAGACAGACAGAGAGAGAGAGAGAGAGACGGAGCGCGAGAGAGAGAAAGAGTGAGACAGAGAGAGAGAGAGGGGAAACTATTTGTGTCTGTTTCCTGTCTGGCTCAGGTATGCATTTCCTGTGCACTTCCTGGAAGCCAGGCTGTTTTCTGGACCACTTCCTGGTGCTGTGTCTGAAA
>JAXDDX010000129.1:972500-1050000 GCA_034670405.1 Hoplostethus atlanticus | reverse complement strand
AGCAGATGATTTCACTGGTTAGCACACTTTCAACCAGACACTAGGAACTAGTTAGTTTTCGTGGGTTTCCTCCCACAGTCCAATAGACATGCAGGTCAGGTGGGCTGGACACTCTAAACTGTCCATAGGTGTGAGTGTGTTTGTCAGTCCATATGTTCGCCCTGTGATGGACTAGCGACCTGTCCAGGATGTTTCCCTAAACTATTCCTCATTTTGCTGGACCCCATAGAGCCTCTTCAAGAACCCCTGGAACCCCCTCAAGAAGTTTCTTATGAACCTAGAACCTGCTTGAAATGGTAAATGGCTGCATTTATATTTTATCCAAAGTGAGGTATGCCTCTCATTCACCCATTCACACACCGTGAGTTGTGAGCTACCATGCAAGGTGCTGGTCTGACCATCGGGAGCAATTTGGGGTTCAGTGTCTTGCCCAAGGACACTTCAACATGTGGACAGGAGGAGCTGGGGATCGAACCGCCAACCTTGCGATCAGTGGACAACATGCTCTACCACTGAGCCACAGCCGCTTGAGGACACCAGGAGGCAAAAAATCAAAAATCCCTGAAATCCTTGAAGGTCTGTGGAGGTCTAGTTTGGGGGCTGCTGGCCTGGAGGTCCAGTGCTGCAGGCGTGGCCACACTGATCAGTCAGCTTTGACAGACAGCTTCCTGTCCGCCTGGTTGCTCTGGAACACAAGCGTGGTGGCAGAAGAAAACATGGATGCTTTGCTCGTAGCGGTGCTACTTTGAGGTAGAGCTATGTTAACGTTAGCCAGATCTGTGGTTAGCTCATCTACTTTGTTTCTGTGATCCTGCTGACCCTGGACCAGTTCACCTTCTCTCCTCCCTACAAACCAAATCGAGCCGTTGTGTTTCAAGAGCTGTGATCACAGCTCGTCCCTACAGGGATGCTGGTATCTACCCCATATGTCCTGAAAGCAACACAGTTCTGCTCCGTGGGCGGGGCTAATCTGTTTACATCTGACATGCAGCCAACCAGAGGGAAGTACCTTCATACTGTCACAGCTACACACAGAATCAAAGGGGATGATGGGAGAATCAAAGGGGATGATGGGAGTCCAGCCTTATCTGGGGTTAATCTGCTGCTCTGAGGATAAGAGGTCACGACCTCAGCCTCAGATTAGATACAGGAAGCAGCTAGCCTGTTACAGCTACCATAGTACTGTTTAAACTAACCCGTGGTACTGTTTAAACGAACCCATAGTATTGTTTAAACTAACCCGTAGTACTGTTTAAACGAACCCATAGTATTGTTTAAACTAACCCGTAGTACTGTTTAAACTAACCCGTGGTACTGTTTAAACGAACCCATAGTACTGTTTAAACCAAGCGGTGGTACTGTTTAAACTAACCCATAGTGCTGTTTTAACTAACCCATAGTACTGTTTAAACCAAGCGGTGGTACTGTTTAAACTAACCCATAGTATTGTTTAAACTAACCCGTAGTACTGTTTAAACGAACCCATAGTACTGTTTAAACCAAGCGGTGGTACTGTTTAAACTAACCCATAGTATTGTTTAAACTAACCCATAGTGCTGTTTTAACTAACCCATAGTACTGTTTAACCAAGCGGTGGTACTGTTTAAACCAACCCGTGGTACTGTTTAAACTAACCTATAGTACTGTTTAAACTAACCCATAGTGCTGTTTTAACTAACCCATAGTACTGTTTAACCAAGCGGTGGTACTGTTTAAACCAACCCGCAGTACTGTTTTAACTAACCCATGGTACTGTTTTAACTAACCCGTGGTACTGTTTAAACGAACCCATAGTCATGTTTTAACTAACCCATAGTACTGTTTAAACCAACCCGTGGTACTGTTTAAACTAACCCGCAGTACTGTTTAAACCAACCCATAGTACTGTTTAAACTAACCCGTGGTACTGTTTAAACGAACCCATAGTACTGTTTAAACCAAGCGGTGGTACTGTTTAAACTAACCCATAGTATTGTTTAAACTAACCCGTAGTACTGTTTAAACGAACCCATAGTACTGTTTAAACCAAGCGGTGGTACTGTTTAAACTAACCCATAGTATTGTTTAAACTAACCCGTAGTACTGTTTAAACGAACCCATAGTACTGTTTAAACCAAGCGGTGGTACTGTTTAAACTAACCCATAGTATTGTTTAAACTAACCCATAGTGCTGTTTTAACTAACCCATAGTACTGTTTAACCAAGCGGTGGTACTGTTTAAACCAACCCGTGGTACTGTTTAAACTAACCTATAGTACTGTTTAAACTAACCCATAGTGCTGTTTTAACTAACCCATAGTACTGTTTAACCAAGCGGTGGTACTGTTTAAACCAACCCGCAGTACTGTTTTAACTAACCCATGGTACTGTTTTAACTAACCCGTGGTACTGTTTAAACGAACCCATAGTCATGTTTTAACTAACCCATAGTACTGTTTAAACCAACCCGTGGTACTGTTTAAACTAACCCGCAGTACTGTTTAAACCAACCCGTGGTACTGTTTAAACTAACCCGCAGTACTGTTTAAACTAACCCGTGGTACTGTTTTAACTAACCCATGGTACTGTTTACACTAACCCGCAGTACTGTTTAAACCAACCCGTGGTACTGTTTAAACTAACCCGCAGTACTGTTTAAACTAACCCATGGTACTGTTTTAACTAACCCGTGGTACTATTTAAACTAACCCAGTCATGTTTTAACTAACCCATAGTACTGTTTTAACTAACCCGTGGTACTGTTTTAACTAACCTGTGGTACTGTTTAAACGAACCCATAGTCATGTTTTAACTAACCCATAGTAATGTTTTAACTAACCCATAGTACCGTTTAAACCAACCCGCAGTACTGTTTAAACCAACCCGTGGTACTGTTTAAACTAACCCGCAGTACTGTTTTAACTAACCCGTGGTACTGTTTAAACTAACCCGTGGTACTGTTTAAACTAACCCATAGTCATGTTTAAACTAACCCATAGTAATGTTTTAACTAACCCGCGGTACTGTTTAAACTAACCCGCAGTACTGTTTAAACTAACACATAGTCATGTTTTAACTAACCCATAGTAATGTTTTAACTAACCCGTGGTACTGTTTAAAGGATAGAAGGGCCCTGACACCCTGACTGGTACAGACTGGTTGAACCAGCAGGGTCTGGTTTGTGTCTGTTAGCAGGTGGATCAGCGGTCTACGCCTCATACCAGGACGTAACCATGATGTCATGGGTTTGAATCCGAACCTCTCTCACCTGGTCTTTCCTGTCTCTCTCACCTGGTCTTTCCTGTCTCTCTCTCCTGGTCTTTCCTGTCTCTCTCTCCTGGTCTTTCCTGTCTCTCTCACCTGGTCTTTCCTGTCTTTCCTGTCTTTCCTGTCTCTCTCACCTGGTCTTTCCTGTCTCTCTCACCTGGTCTTTCCTGTCTCTCTCTCCTGGTCTTTCCTGTCTCTCTCTCCTGGTCTTTCCTGTCTCTCTCTCCTGGTCTTTCCTGTCTCTCTCACCTGGTCTTTCCTGTCTTTCCTGTCTTTCCTGTCTCTCTCACCTGGTCTTTCCTGTCTCTCTCACCTGGTCTTTCCTGTCTCTCTCTCCTGGTCTTTCCTGTCTCTCTCACCTGGTCTTTCCTGTCTTTCCTGTCTCTCTCACCTGGTCTTTCCTGTCTTTCCTGTCTCTCTCACCTGGTCTTTCCTGTCTCTCTCACCTGGTCTTTCCTGTCTTTCCTGTCTCTCTCACCTGGTCTTTCCTGTCTTTCCTGTCTCTCTCACCTGGTCTTTCCTGTCTCTCTCTCCTGGTCTTTCCTGTCTCTCTCTCCTAACTACCAAATAAAAAGGCAAAAAATGCCCTGATATAGCATCATACACCACTAACAGCTGTCCTCTGACCTCTGACCTGAGGCCAGTGGAAAGGACCTAACCTCCCCTCCCAGTCAGCCACTGGTGGGGAACCAGCTCATCTGGGTGGCTTCATGATGCTGCAGACCAATCTGCCAGTCTGGACCAGCAGGATGAAGGTTAACCCAGTAGAACATATTTCACTACGGCGCCTGCTGATGATGTCACAGCCCTGGAACTGAGGGGACTTGAACCCTCACGCTGTGGAGGCTGGATGGCACTACAGAGGACAGCTAGGACCAGGAACCAGCACTAGGATCAGGACCAGACTCAGGACTAGTGTCAGACCTAGGATTAGGACTATGAGCAGACCCAGGACCAGGATTAGAACTAGAAGTAGGACTACAACAGGGACCAGGATGACATAGTATAGACTAGTGGACATGACATAGTATAGACTAGTGGACATGACAGTGGACATGACATAGTATAGACTAGTGGACATGACAGTGGACATGACATAGTATAGACTAGTGGACATGACATTGTATAAACTAGTGGACATGACATAGTATAGACTAGTGGACATGACAGTGGACATGACATTGTATAAACTAGTGGACATGACATAGTATAGACTAGTGGACATGACATAGTATAGACTAGTGGACATGACATTGTATAGACTAGTGGACATGACATTGTATAGACTAGTGGACATGACATGACATAGTATAGACTATAGTGGACATGACATGGTATGGACTATAGTGGACTAGTTTAGACCTGGTGAATGTAGTTAACTAGCTGGTAGGATAGAAAACCAGCGGGACTCGGGACCCAGAGGACCGGATTTGAGGACCAGTGGTCTAGACTACAGTGGACACCTGGAAACCCCTTCAAAGACCCCTTGAACCCTCTCAAGGACCCAACAACTCACCCCATTCCAGGAAGTCCGTGACGTGCTTCTCTCTCTTCAGGGGCGAGTGGCTGACCTCGTTGAAGAGGCAGACCAGCAGGTCCAGCAGCGTCTCCACGCTCAGCGACCCGGCAGCGCTCCGCTCGAGCAGCAGCTCCTCCAGCTTCTTCAGACGAACCTTGGCTGACATTTTCCAGGAGCCTGGAAAACAATCTGTGCTTCTAGAAAACCCCTTCCAAACTCAACCTAAACCAGTTCCCAGACCCGAACTAGTACTCAGCACTAAACCAGTTCCGAGTCCTGGACGAGTTTCCTGTGGGTCGAGTCTCCAACTAGCTAACTCTTGCTAGCCACCTAGCTAGCCAAAAACCTGGAAAATAATCCCGACATTTTGAACAGCGTTTTTCCCCCCAATCTGTCTCTGCTGGTTTCTGTGTCCGCCGTCTCCTCTGATCTCAGCCTGCAGGCCTGTTTCTATCTGCAGACACCAACATCGGGTTTAATCCCGATAAATCTGGACTTTCCTCTCAGAAATCGGGATGTCGGTCAGACCGTCGACTCTCAGGTTGGCCGGCGCTCCTCCATTCTCCTGGTCGGGTTATCAACTGGGTAATATGCCCGGAACATTCTTTAACGCGGTTGAATCAAAGTAACATTTACACAAAATGTGCTATATTCTCCCTTTCCTGAGATTATTCCTTTTTTTCGGTAGTTTCCAGCCTGGTCGCCGGTGTGGCTGAGAAGTGGAATATGGCTGAATCCACCTCGACTCTAACAGCGGCAAGCTAACGGGAACTTGACAGTACTTCCGTTCTGGGTGTTTTTCAAAATAAATGGTCTACATGAGAAAGGCGTATTCCGCGGTTGTCACCTGTCTGTCCATCTTTATTCACATCATGAGGAGCACAGTGGAAATAAGGCTCATTGTGGCATTCTCAATAATTTTCTTCATGATTTATATTTTTAAAGTCATTATAGAAATCAAATCAGCCACTGGTCTGTTGGAGCAGTGTATTTAAGCCCACTGATTTGTAAAAGTTTGTGTTCTCTAATAATGAAGTGCTGACTTAGTGTTTAAGTCTCTTTAGTGTTTAGTGTTCCAGTATGTATGTCCTCTTTACATTGATCCAGTGTGACTGGTGAATTCTCTGTTTTGGCTGAAATCAGAAGAATTACAGTAAAAAGTCAATGTCACTCCACATATTTCTAATATATTTTGGAGATATCTTCACCACTGGAAACATGCCTGGCAATATGATTCATATGTGGATGATGCATGCGCTTCCTCTGAGTGTGATTTTTATTTTGTTGTTTGAACACTTCTGGCACATTCCCAGCCAGCATGTTCCCCTTTAGTTTGGTTCCTTTGGCCTTGTGAGAACAATGCCATTCCAACCTCACTGAGACCCCAAAACCATGTTCTCGAAACTGGTATGAATTAAGAAAATACCAATTTGACCAATTTTTCTAGTAACCTTTGTTTCCAAGCCCTGGTTGGTTTGTAATTGGGCAGTGTGAACCTAAGAGAACAAAATACCAAAAAGACCAAAGAAAACCAACTGCAGGGCATCACACCCTTAATCTTTAATTAAAAATAATGGCTTTCTATGCTTTTAATTTGAAGGGAAAAATCACACTACCAGAAGTATATTCCTGCTAGGCTGTACTAACTTGACACAACTGTCTCTCCCTGGGGAACATGGAGGACCCGCCTTCCTACACCGGAAAAGCTATGGATACATGACGTCATGCCATGATTGACGTTAACTGGGGACAGACTGGTATTGAGCTCACCAGTCTACATCACACCAGTCTTCATCACATCAGTCTTCATCACACCAGTCTAGATCACACCAGTCTAGATCACACCAGTCTTCATCACACCAGTCTGCATCACACCAGTCTAGATCACACCAGTCTAGATCACACCAGTCTTCATAATACTAGTCTTCATCACACCAGTCTAGATCATACCAGTCTTCATCACACCAGTCTGCATCACACCAGTCTAGATCACACTAGTCTTCATCACACCAGTCTTCATCACACCAGTCTAGATCACACCAGTCTAGATCATACCAGTCTTCATCACACCAGTCTAGATCATACCAGTCTTCATCACACCAGCCTTCATCATACCAGTCTTCATCACACCAGTCTAGATCATTCCAGTCTACATCATTCCAGTCTACATCACACCGGTCTTCATCACACCCGTCTTCATCATTCCAGTCTTCATCATGCCAGTCTTCATAATACAAGTCTTCATCACACCAGTTTAGATCATACTAGTCTTCATCACACCAGTCTTCTTCACACCAGTCTGCATCACACCAGTCTAGATCATACCAGTCTACATCACACCAGTCTTCATCATTCCAATCTACATCACACCGGTCTTCATCACACCAGTCTTCATCACACCAGTCTTCATCATTCCAGTCTTCATCATTCCAGTCTACATCACACCAGTCTTCATCACACCAGTCTGCATCACACCAGTCTAGATCATACCAGTCTACATCACACCAGTCTAGATCATACTAGTCTTCATCACACCAGTCTTCATCATTCCAATCTACATCACACCGGTCTTCATCACACCAGTCTTCATCACACCAGTCTTCATCATTCCAGTCTTCATCATGCCAGTCTTCATCATGCCAGTCTTCATCACACCAGTCTAGATCATACTAGTCTTCATCACACCCGTCTTCATCATTCCAGTCTTCATCATGCCAGTCTTCATAATACAAGTCTTCATCACACCAGTTTAGATCATACTAGTCTTCATCACACCAGTCTTCTTCACACCAGTCTGCATCACACCAGTCTAGATCATACCAGTCTACATCACACCAGTCTTCATCATTCCAATCTACATCACACCGGTCTTCATCACACCAGTCTTCATCACACCAGTCTTCATCATTCCAGTCTTCATCATTCCAGTCTACATCACACCAGTCTTCATCACACCAGTCTGCATCACACCAGTCTAGATCATACCAGTCTACATCACACCAGTCTAGATCATACTAGTCTTCATCACACCAGTCTTCATCATTCCAATCTACATCACACCGGTCTTCATCACACCAGTCTTCATCACACCAGTCTTCATCATTCCAGTCTTCATCATGCCAGTCTTCATCATGCCAGTCTTCATCACACCAGTCTAGATCATACTAGTCTTCATCACAGACCAGGAGACAAGGAGAGAAAGAAACAAGGAAACAGGGAGACAATGAGACAAAGAGGCAAGGAGACAAGGAGGGAGGGAGAGAAGGAGACAAGGAGACAAGGAGGGAGGGAGAGAAGGAGACAAAGAGACAAGGAGACAAGGAGGGAGTTGACTCATATCTCTTCTGATGTTGCAGGAAGTTACTCCCTGATGCCAGACATTCCTGCAGTGTGTGTGTGTGTGTGTGTGTGTGTGTGTGTTTCTGCATGTATCTGGGTGTGGTTGTTAAGGGAAGGTTGTGTGTGATGGGGTATCCGGCAGATCTGCGTCAACATGTCGACACCTCAAGGTGTGTGTGTGTGTGTGTGTGTGTGTGCTCTAACTAGTCTTAGTTTTACAGTTAGCAGGAAGTAGAGATACATTACTTTAGTTACTTTACTTTAGTTAATAATAATCTACATGTTTAAAGTGTAGCTGATAAAACGGAGCATTAAACACGTGGTTGCTGACGTCACTAACAGACAGCAAGTCACACCCTAGCTGGAGGTAACTGAGCCAGCTACGCCCCTGGTGGAGTTGTAGCCTACTGCAGCTGTATTGTTCCTCTGCTCACTGGCGCCCCGTTGGATGTGGAGGGGAACTGCAGCCGGTGGAAGCGGAATCGACTGAACTGAGCCTCCAGCTGGCTGGTTACAGTAGTTAATACTTTAACTAACTGGTGACTATTATATATCAGCAACAGTATCACAGTTAGAGTTTGTAGTGTTTTCACCATCTCTATATCTATGAATTGATAAATCTATAAATCTTTAACTCTTTAGAAAGTAATCCAGCATGTTAAATATCTCTCTATCAGAAGTGTTCAATGGTAAATATCGGGCGGGGCTTAGGGTGTCAGCTGGCCTGTCAGTCACCAAAGTGACAGGAAGTCTCTTTGACAGGCTTCTCCTGATCTCTACTGATGACATCACAAGGATTTTAGCCAATTAGTCCTGAGTCCTGACTCTTCACCTCTGTTCCTGGTTTTTACATTACATTACATTACATTACATTACAGTCATTTAGCAGACGCTTTTATCCAAAGTGACTTATTCCAAGCGAATAAGTGCATTCAACATAGGTAGAGAACTACTAGTCACCAGAAATCAGAAGAGCATTTCCTTCCTAAACATCATCTAAGAGCAGAACTAGTGCTGAGGTAAAAGTGTGATAAGTTAGCTACCTACTTTTTTCTTAAACAAATGAGACAAAAAGCAGTGGTTTCCACTGAGAACCTTGCCAAGGTGAAAGATGAGAAGTGTGTGTGTGTATGTGTGTGTGTGTGTGTGTGTGTGTCTGTGTCCTGATAAGGACATGAGAGTTTTTCAAACCAATGGATAAAGGCGTTGCAATACATTGTGTCTCCACTAGGGGGCAGCACAGGCCTGACTGGGTGAGCAGTTCAGGTTAAAGTGAGTTTCCAAAATCTGACCTGGGGTCCGTTCCAGAAAGCGGGTTTAGTGAAAACTCTGAGTTTGTTAACCCTGAGATGAGGGAAACTCTGGGTTTTCTGTTCCAGAAAGAGAGGTAACTCAAACTCTGATTCAGTTACCATGGTAACTGACTCTGTGAACCTAACCTGCTCGCTGGCAGGTTTTCTTGAACAAACCCTGACTTTCTCCCTGTCTCCTCCCTCTGCTGAACCTCAAGCAGCTGTCGGACATGGCGTGTCCTTTCCTCGTAACCCGATCGATATTCAAGCGGAAGTAATTGCATAGCCTTACGTCGGGAGAGGATTTTGAGACCCCGATTAGATGTTCTATGTCCAGGATGGAAGAGCTGTCCGAGATATAATATGACGTTTACACTTCACGGATTAAGCTACCACCACCCCGAGCAGTCAAATAAAGACACCTTTCATTTGGTCTTCTTTATTTCCTACAAATACAAAAGCAACAGTTAGTATTTTTATATTGTTCCAACAACACATTTCACCTGTGACCATGCACCCACCTCTAACTTATGTTCCAGTAATTACATTTCTACATCTGCCTTTCTAATTTGTTGCCCCAAGTACACCATTCAAAGTATGTCTGGCCCAGACAGCTCAGTTGGTAGAGCAGGAGAGTCTCAGGGTTGTGGGTTCGATCCCCACATAGTGTTAACTATCACCTTTGTAAGTCGCTTTGGATAAAAGCGTCTGCTAAATGACTCTATTGTAATGTTTTTATATTTCATTTTCAGCTGCTGCCAAGAGCGCTTTGCGCCCGTGGGATTGCACCTAAATGAAAATATTTTTTTCCCAATACCATTCCACCACTTTCTCACATGTAGGTAATATTATAAGAAAGTGTGGTTAAATGTTAAATGAATACACTGCTGCATTCAAACGTACGCATTGACTCGGGCAGCGATTCTCTCCCACGCCAATTCCCTCTCCTTTACGACCCTTCTGCTTGCTGGTTGCCATGGTGAATCGTAGTATCGGACCTCCATTGATGATGGCTTTTTATTGTCGTCGCGCACGCGCTTGAACTAACTCAAATCAGCCGTTCTGGAACCGAAAACTCAGACTTTGCCATCTCGGAATTAATCAACTCAGAGTTCAGGGTTAGACTCAGAGTTTGCTGAACCTGCTTCTTGGAACAGGCCCCTGGAGACAAAACTAGTTCACCACTAAAATGTACCTTGTCTTGTTACTTCCAACACCACTAACCAGGTTATTATCAACAGTCAGTACAGTAACAACACATCTACTGGTCTGGGGTCAGTACAGTAACAACATATCTACTGATCTGGAGTCAGTACAGTAACAACATCCGTTAACAGTTTTGCACTTTGAAACTGCTGTGAAAACTGTAGTTTAGTTTAGTTTAGTCGAGTTTAGTTTAGTCTAGTCTAGTCTAGTCAGGTCTAGTTTAGTTTAATCCAGTCCAGTCCAGTTTAGTCTAGTCTAGTCTAGTCTAGTCTAGTTTAGTTTAGTTTAGTTTAATTCAGTTTAGTCCAGTCCAGTCCAGTCTAGTCTAGTCTAGTCTAGTTTAGTTTAGTCCAGTCCAGTTTAGTCTAGTCTAGTCTAGTCTAGTTTAGTTTAGTCCAGTCCAGTCCAGTCTAGTTTAGTTTAGTTTAGTCTAGTCCAGTCCAGTCTAGTTTAGTCCAGTCCAGTCCAGTCCAGTCTAGTCTAATCTAGTTTAGTTTAGTTTAGTCCAGTCCAGTCCAGTCCAGTCCAGTCTAGTCTAGTTTAGTTTAGTTTGATTTAGTTTAGTCTAGTGTAGTTTAGTCGAGTCGAGTCTAGTCTAGTCTAGTCTAGTGTAGTTTAGTTTAGTTTAGTTTAGTCCAGTCCAGTCCAGTCCAGTCTAGTCTAGTCTAGTCTAGTCTAGTTTAGTTTAGTCTAGTCCAGTCCAGTCCAGTCCAGTCTAGTCTAGTTTAGTTTAGTTTGATTTAGTTTAGTCAGGTGTAGTTTAGTCGAGTCGAGTCTAGTCTAGTCTAGTGTAGTGTAGTGTAGTCTAGTTTAGTTTAGTTTAGTTTAGTTTAGTTTAGTTTAGTCCAGTCCAGTCCAGTCTAGTCTAGTTTAGTTTAGTTTGATTTAGTTTAGTCAGGTGTAGTTTAGTCGAGTCGAGTCGAGTCTAGTCTAGTCTAGTCTAGTGTAGTGTAGTGTAGTGTAGTGTAGTTTAGTTTAGTTTAGTTTAGTTTAGTTTAGTTTAGTTAAGTATAGTGTGTGTCATAGTCTCTGAACTTAGGGCCACTAAGTTGTCCTGCAGCCGGCTGTAACTCGATCAATAGCTGCCTGTTAAGAATTGATGGTGATCAATAATAGATGGAGGAGTAAATCAGCAGCAGGACGCTTCGTTCCCCCACGGCTTCACCGCTGGGTCAAAGGTCAAACACAGGCATCGCCAAGGACACTTCACCTGAGGCAACAGGCTGGTCAAGTGGCCACCCTGCTGAAGTGTCCTTGAGCAAGACATCCTACCAGCTGAAGACCTTGACCTTTGACCTCTGACCTCTGACATCCCTGTGAAAGGGGATGCGAAGAGACTACTTCCTACAGGAAGACATAGAGGAGTCTTAAAAATGAGTACAACTGAGACACTGTTTACAGACCAGGACCTGGAAGGTCCACCGGTCGGTTTAGTGACCTGGTTGAGTCAAACCGCTCAAACTGACGTTTAGGAATATTCCCAAAACAGACTTTAAGGTGCTGATCAAGCCTCAGGTTGGACTCAACTACTGGTTCCACTGGGAGCTGACCAGTGGCGGTGGCAGGAATCGAACCCAGGACCTTCTTCTTCTGTGAGGCAGCAGTGAAAGCACTGTGCCACCCTGCCACAACAGTATATATAGTAAATATATATAGTAAACATATATATATAAAATATATATATAAACATGTATTCAAAGGTAACATATTTGTTATATAGAATTAAAAGGTTTGATATTATATGTTTAATATTTAGTGAATTGTTAAAATATATTTCACATTTCTTTTCCATTTGGGAGAAAAACATCGTTCAGAATTGAACACAGAGAAAGAGAGACAGACCGACACTGTCTGTCTGTAGAACGACAGACCGTCTATTGGACAGACAGACAGGTAGCAGCAGAATCTGCTGTCAGTCGGAGCGACAGAGCAACACCTTCTGATCTGAAGTCAGTCTGAGCGGATTATTCTCATTGTTGTTTTTCCGTCTTCTGAGGGCTGCAGGTCGTTACTTTACTTTACTTTACTTTACTTTACTTTACTGGATTTTACTGGATTTTATTTGATCTCGCGTTCAGAAGCGGCTGTCGACGTCCTGGTGAGTTTCCTGCTTCAGGATTTTACTCAACACTTTTTTTATTTTAGACGATGAACTAAATATCTGTTTCTAGATCTCGATTCAATGACGAGATCAATGTGACAAATGATTCGTAGTAGATATTGATTGATGTTGTTGATATTATTATTTGGTCCTGATGTTTTTTTAGATTTGGCTTCTAAATAAATGTTGGTGGTTTTTACTTCATCTGTGTTTGATCTTTCGATGATAAAAACTGTAAATTATATTTAAACTGGTCACCAGCTGATGGTGACGTCACACTGATGACTGAAGTTAAATTGTCAAGTCAGTCAGCCTGTTTCTAGATTACAGCTGGTAGATTTACTTCATGGAGTCTAATCCAAGGATTCCCAAACGTTTCAAGGACCCCCAGATCCCCACCAGACCACAGACCTGACTTGACTAGATTCTGCAGTGAATCCTCTTTCATACAATCATCTGACATGAAATACCACCTGGAACCCTCTCAAGCTCCCTGGAGGTTCCTGGAGCAGGGAGCCACTGGTCTAGTCTATATGTGGTCAATATAACAGCCTGTCTGTGGGTTTGATATCAGACACACTGACAGAAGATGTGATGTCCAGGTCGTATCCCAGCATGCCTTGGTTCAAAGTTGACTGGGAGAGTCTGGACAGATCTGAGTCTGTGATCGGTTGATTTGCATGAATTTGACTGGTGACTCGACAGGCTCCTGCTGGTTCAGACTGGTTCTTCAGGTTTGTGTTGCAGTCCGGAAGGGAAGTTTGATGTAGTAGTTAGTAGATGTTGGGTGGCGTTGTGTTGTGGTAGCCCAGTAGCCCAGTAGAGAATCACTCGACTGAATATACTCCTGCGTTGAGTTGGACTTCAGTTAGAGTCACAAGCTGCTTCCTGGTCAGTGAACGCACCACGCACCAACCGGTGAGACTTCTACCGTCCTGGGTTTCTACCAGGGGTTAGTTAGGCTAGTTAATAGGGACTAGTTAATGAAATGACATGCTGCAGTGGTTGCCCCCCCCCCCCCCCCCCCCCCATTATAGAATAGGTCTTCTACTAATGAGAGACAACTGGTACACACACACACACACACACAGAGTCTTTTGTTTCAGTGTCTCTGAATGGATGATGAGGCTGCTGCTGCCAGTCTGCAGTACTACATGTATATCAGTGTACTACATGCTGTATATCAGTGTACTACATGCTGTATATCCAGTGTACTACATGCTGTATATCCAGTGTACTACAGGCTGCATATCCAGTGTACTACATGCTGTATATCCGGTGTACTACAGGCTGTATATCCCAGTGTACTACAGACTGCATATTCAGTGTACTACATGCTGTATATCCAGTGTACTACAGGCTGTATATCCAGTGTACTACAGGCTGTATATCCAGTGTACTACATGCTGTATATCAGGCCCGGTTCTAGACTGCTTTAATTGGGGGGGGCAATCACAGATTATATACATGAACACTATTATGAACTAAATACATGAACACTATTATGAAATATATACATGAACACTATTATGAACTAAATACATGAACACTATTATGAACTATATACATGAACACTATTATGAACTAAATACATGAACACTATTATGAACTATATACATGAACACTATTATGAAATATAGCCGCAAGCGGTGATTCGCGGGTTCAAACCGTTTCGTTACTGCAAACTGCATGCAGAGTGACAGAAGAAGATAAATTCCACAAACAAATATTTGCAGTTAACTGGATGTTTCAGTAAGCAAGGCCACTAGGACAGAGGCTTCCATTCTCAAACAACAAAGCCCAGTTTCAAAATAAAAGCCCCAGAAAAATACTATACTGTAAGCCCATATGGAAAAAAATTGCCCTTGATCGACAACGCCGTCATCCCCTATTGGTCAATTTCAAAAGCATGTTGTGGACACGGCCAATAGCAGAACACAACCAACCACTAGTTGGGCAGACCTGCCCACTTCTAGATCCGGACCCGCTGTATATCCAGTGTACTACATGCTGTATATCCAGTGACTACATGTATATCCCAGTGTACTACATGCTGCATATCCAGTGTACTACATGCTGTATATCCAGTGTACATCCAGTGTACTACATGCTGTATATCCAGTGTACTACATGCTGTATATCCAGTGTCATGTTGATGAGTGGTACGATAGCAACACAAGTTTATATTGTTGTTTATTAGCCGCCACTCTTATCCAATCAGTGCCTTGCTCAAGAACAGTTTGACAGAATCAAACCTTTGACCTTTGAGTGACCTGACAGTCAAGCAACATTTTTCAAGAAGGAAGAACATAATCCTTATCATCATCCTGTTGTCATAGCAACAAAGAGCAGCAGGCTGGTCTAATGGTTAGAGAGGCCCGGGTTCAAACCCCTGCTGAATCCCTACCAGCTCCATTTCCTGACCTCTGACCTCTGACCTCCGCAGAGACTATTTCACTACACAATAATATGATATCATATGATATAATATAATATAATTATTATAATAGAATAACTATTATTATATAGTAGTGGTAGCAGTAACAGTAGTAGTACTAGTAGTAATATTAAAGAGAACTTGGAAATGGACAACTCTACATGGAACAATAGAAGATGACATCATTATGATGACATCATTATGATGCAGATTATTCTGGAGGATCCGCCCCTTCCTCACTGACGAGACGGAACAGGAGCTCATCCAGGCTCTTGTCATCTCCCGCCTGGACTGGTGACTGGTTGACTGGTTGACTGGTGACTGGTGACTGGTGACTGGTTGACTGGTTGACTGGTTGACTGACGGCTGGTTGACTGACGGCTGGTTGACTGGTGACTGGTTGACTGACGGCTGGTTGACTGGTTGACTGGTTGATTGGTTGACTGGTTGACTGACGGCTGGTTGACTGGTTGACTGGTGACTGGTGACTGGTTGACTGGTTGACTGGTTGACTGACGGCTGGTTGACTGACGGCTGGTTGACTGGTTGACTGGTTGACTGGTGACTGGTTGACTGACGACTGGTTGACTGGTGACTGGTTGACTGCCTACTGCAGTGTTGTATTATTCTATATTAGATGGTGAAGAGCCACAAAGCAGATTTACCCTCGATCTTCGTTCCAATGTTATTTATGGTCACAAGCTCCGACATCGATACAAGCAGCAGAAATGAGGAAGCAGAGTTCTACTCAACACACACACACACACACACACACACACACACACACACACACACACACACTCTGGCTAGTGAAAGATTCCTCATTTGAATGGAGGATTTTTTAGCGTTAGAGCAGGACCTTAGTAACTTTCCCCTGAAACGACAGAAGGAAGTATCTATAATTTACATCCTGCAGGTCGTCTGGTTTTCAGGTCAGACAGGTTTTCACCTCATCTGACTCAGACAACCAATATCGCTGTTGTTTCCACTTAAATTATGCAAATGTAACATACAACGAACACCAAAACTCTCCAGAAACATTTTGGAGCTGAAGCAGTTTAAGGTGATAGTTTGTATTCGAGTGAAAACCTGAAGGGTTTGTCCTGCACTAGCAGCTTAAAGCCCTTTGGTCAGACCAAACTGGGCCCATGATGAATCCAAACTGCTGTCAGGATCCCTGCAGTTATTTCTACAGTGCCACCCCCTGGCCAAAGGAGGAAGCGCAGTAGCGTAATGGAAACTACAGCCAATGGTGTCAGGCTAAGCGGCTAAAGTTCCTAGCTAGCATGCTGCTGCTCCACAGCAGTGGGCTGATGACATTAATGAGTAACTGACAATCATTAATTGATGCTTCCTCATCAGGCCTTCGTCATATGAGCCATCCTGGTGTCTGTAATGGAACTGGACTGGAGTCTCTTGCTGTCTGTGCTGCTCAGCAACAGCACATCACTGTAATTCTTTGTTAGCAAGTTTTTCCAGACAAACAAGTTTCTATCCAGTAAATGGGCTTTCTAGCTTGGTGGAAAATAGAAGTTTTTCTCTTTACTCTTCCTACTAATCTTTAGAAAGTACCATCATTTGGTTTGATGTTTGTATGTGTGTATGATATTCTTCAGTTTCCATGATATGTATTTAATGTGTGCAGCATGTCCACCTACAAGTCAGAAACACTTCCTTTCTCTCTCCTCTCTAGACTCTGATTGGACGAGATGACACAGGTGATGAACACCTGTGACTCGACGGTGGGCGGAGTCACTGCAGAAGAAGGAATGCCCAACCAGGTGGGCCTCGGTTAATAAAGCTACTACAGCAATGACACACACACACACACACACACACACACACACACACACACAGCATCGCCCCCTCTCATCTGTGACCTTTGACCCTCCTGCTCCTCTACAGACCGTCAGGGTAGATCAGTAGAGATGTGATTGTCTGTCCTGAGATCAGAATCGTGTTCAAGCTCTTTCCAGGTGGAGCTGGGAGGAATCGATGTCTTGCTCAAGGACACTTCAGCAGGGGGTTTGAACCCACAACCTTCTAAAGGTCTCTATAGATCCCACGATCCAGAGAGACCTACTGCTTTGATTCCCAGATTCCCAAATTGTTTTCCAAGGGAACATTTTGTCCAATTTGTCTAATTTTTTGTGTTATTTTGGCTATGAAATAATACATTAGTATTATTAAATAACCACTAAGGTTTGTCCTGAATCGTTTCCTCCTGCCTTTCAAAAGACTTTTCTGTTTTTATCATGTTGGTTGGGTTCATTTTGTTGACTTGGTTGTTTGTGTTGGTCGACCTTTTCTCTTCCTGCTTCAGGCTGTGTACTTGCTTGTTTTCTGAATAAAAAAACACTCAAATGTTCTCCCAGAATGCACTGGAAAGAATCATACAGTCATTGGCTCCCATGAATCAGCTACGGTGGCCCATGTGGGACAATCCTCACATTCTTGTGTGAATATTTGGCAACTCAACAAATAAAATGTGAAAAGTGTGAATTGTAAATTGTGGGGGGGCCTCAGGGGGGCGGGGCCTCAGGGTCTGTAATGTTCCACCAGAACATGACCAGAGAACTGTCATGTTAGAGCGAAGACAGAAATAGGACAAGAGCAAAGCAGAGAAGCTGGTCTACTGATCTACCGGTCTACCGGTCTACCGGTCTACCATTCCACCGGTCTACCGGTCTACTGATCTACTGATCTACTGGTCTGATTCCTGCAGATCTTTCCGGATTCCCACGAGTGTTTCCCTAAACTGTCCCGCCGGCTGCCGTCCATCGTGGTGGAGCCGACAGACGGTGTCGAGGTGGAGAGCGGCGAACTCCGCTGGCCTCCAGACGACCTCAGTTGCCCGGGTAACGACCCCGGAGAGGACCAGGCCCAGGCAGCAGGCGAGATCTGGTTTATTTTACATTACAGTCAGATTTTATCCAAAGAGACTTAGTTTATTATTTCTGTTCATTTCATAACAATTCATGTATTCAGAACAACACATGCCGTCCATAACGGACTGTGTTAACGTGGAACCTGTAGCTGAGACAGACAGTTATTATTAGTAGTGTGTGTGTGTGTGTGTGTGTGTGTGTGTGTGTGTGTGTGTGTGTGTGTGTGTGTGTGTGTGTGTGTGTGTGTGTGTGTGTGTGTTCACTCCAGGTTCAGATCTCCCTGCTGAGGAGGAGGAGCCAGAGCAGCAGATGATGGGCGGAATTTCAAACTGTGCATCTCCTGCGCTCCAGCCAGTCACTGTGAAGGTATCCATGATGGACAGCAGCAGGGGGTGGGTCTAGGAGACCTGTAGCTCGACCTCCAGACCACCAGGCGGAGTCAAAGCCTCTGTGATCGTCTTAACCAGTTGTCATGTGCCAAACTCACTGGAGCAGTTGGTTGGTTTGGACTTTGGTTTTCGGTTTAACTTTCTATCTTAGAGACTTCAAGGTCACTGGTGTCTGAAGGTCAGGAGGCTGAACCCACTTTAACAAATGTTCAATCAGGAGAGACATTTAAAGGATGAATGACAAGTTTATATTGCATGACTGAATTAACAGAAGAGGGTAGAATTTACAGAAAAGGCCCATGGGTAATAATTCATGAAATCGTCATATCGTCATAACAACCTCGTACCTCCAAGCGTTCAGGAACGAAGGAACCGGCTTGTTTTAAGCTTCTTGATGGTATCCAGGTGGAAATGGTTTCATCAGCCCAAGAGATCAGACAAATTTCCTCAAATCCTTTGGTTGGAGTGAAAACATTGGAAATTGGAGTTTTTGCAGTACAACAGTGTGAGGTTTTAAATTCTGGCAGCGGCGTGATGATTGGTTCCTGGATCATGTGGAGGGACCTGATTGGTTAAATGCCAGTAGAAGAAGAAGTTATCTTTTTCTAAAACTAGAGAGCGAGTAGAAACATTGTCTTCCTGATTGAACTTTTGCTATCACGGCATTTTACAAACATTGTTAGGCTGGAATAAATATAGAAAATAAAGTAAATGCTGTAAGTGACATGAGACCTTGATGGAAAAAATCATAAATGAATGCTTTTCTGAAAGTATAACTACATTTTGTTTCTATTTGTGTTTGTTTGCCTTATAAGAATCACTGACTGGAGGTCAGATTTAACCACATTTAGATTCACCAACAGTTAAACCAGTATCAGTATCAGTTAAACCAGTATCTGCTGGTCGGTGGTGGGATTCAAACCCTCACCTCCATCCAGTTAAACCAGTATCAGTCTACTGGTCAGCGGAGGGATTCGAACCCTCACCTCCATCCAGGAGCCTCAACATCCTGACTGCTAGAATAAATGTGGTGTTGCAGTTATCACTGTGATTCCTGTTTGACTGTTCATCTCACCAGACAGACAAACTGGATCCATAAATCATCTGTAAAATCAGTCAGTATCCTGATAATGTACCTAGTTACTAGTTACTAGTTACTGTTATTACTGTGATTCCTGCTAAGACCGAAGCTCCTGGACTCATAAATTCCTACCTGACGGATCCATTAGCACTTTGACTGGTGGTCCGAACACACTCCTAGCCTTTTTATATCTAGGAAGTAGAAATGTCCCTCAACCAATCAGCTCACTAACATCCTAGTAACTTCATCATCTAGCAGCTCCACCTTGGCAAAATTGGTCAGTGCTTTGATTAAAGGACTAAATGGTGGGAAACGACCACCAGTCACCAGGTAAATACCGGTTCATTTGCTAAGTTAGTCTAGTCTATATTAACCAACCATCATCTGGAAAATAAAATATCATAAAATAAAGTCAAAAGCCAAAACAAGTAAAAATTAAACCTGCAAGCAGGGTTGAAGGGGCCAAGCAGTCAACGTCATCTTAAAGGGGAATCCCGGTATTTTTAAACCTGGGCTCTATGTGTACAAATTCGTTATTTATACCGCAAAATAGGTACCAAACTTTTTGGAATTGCTCCAGTAGATCGCCTCAGTCGGCAGTCACGAAATGGGCTGCTATGGCTGCAACGTAATCTGTTGGGGCAAGTGGGCCGATCAAAGTACGTCCACTAAAAGTGTTTGTTTTTGCCACTGACAGGCTCAGATTGATATTCCTGTGTCTGACAACATTACGGAAAGGATCCTACAGAGATAGACCTTTTATTAACCATTATTTATTATTAGCCTGTATTATTCTTGGTTTCATGTTGAATCAGTGACACTTAGCCTACATTTTTATTTTTAAATCTTTATTTGAATATGGCAACATGAACCTCCTTCTACAGTATTTCTATGATGGAATCACTGATAGAGACCCATCTGTGAAGGTATTTTCAGAAGTGTATCATGATTTGCAAGAGTGAAAAACAATTTGTATTTGCAAAGAACTCTTTTCAGAAGTGTAACTCAGGATTTGCAAGAGCGAAAAACTAGTAGAAAGAAAAATAGTTCTTTGCAAATACAAATTTATATTTCTTGCTCAAATAGTTTTTCGCTCTTGCAAATCACAAGTTACACTTCTGATAAGAGTTCTTTGCAAATACAAATTGTTTTTCACTTGCAAATCATGATACACTTCTGAAAATAGTTTTGGCAGGGAAATACCTTCATACCCATCCCCTCTCAGCCAATCACTGTGGGCATAGGAAGTAAGCTTGTGACATCATCCATAGCAACAGGGTCAACCCGCCCTTTCTCTTAGCTTAAGATCTCTCCCCATTCCTTAGTAAGTTGGTCTCAGCAGCTTTGTGAATCGGTTTTAAGAGGAAACTCTTAGCTAGAAACTTTTACTGCTATTTAGTGGTAAGATAAAATGTTTTGTGAATACGGCCCCTGGTGTTTTCTGAAGTTTCCAGCTCAGGTTATGTCAGGCTCAGCTCATTTATCCTCACTGTCTAAATATGGGCGACATAATGGAAACCAGTATAACCTTTTCCCTCCACTGGCTCTGGACTGGTTTCATAGATGTAATAAATGTATCTATTATATATATGAGGTCATCATTAGCTTGCAGCCAACAGACGACCAACCAAAACCAGAAACCAGAGGGTTGTGGTTTCCTGACTGGAGATGGAAACTGGCAAATTGGTGCAATGCAGATACTGGTCAGATAGAAAGTGAAAGTGTTGGAGTGGGAGGGAAGGACACCTCCCAGTAAGAGATGTTCAGCCCAGACAACCAGTATAAAGGTTCTGGAGACAAACAAACTGGGACACTGGACCACTACCTACAGACAAACTGGGATACTGGACCACTACCCAGAAGCTCTTTGATGCATTTTCTCCCCAGCAGGAGTCAGCAGAGGACCTGAGGGTGATCATAAAATACCATCATTATGATGTGAATATTATTTTACTACTATGTTATAATATTTGGGGTATTTTGTAAATTTGAACAAGGATTAGACGTATTTTAACTTCCCGACTGAAGTGATTCAACATTACAGGGTTGCAGTTTGCGACTGTAGATTATATCCCCTAGTGTAGCTGGATGACAGTAAGGTTCATTTCCAGTCTCACCCTCAGCAGACAGCTGTCTCCTCATCCTCATTACAGACTGGACCGTCCAGCTGTACCTGCGTCATTAGAGAGAGAGACTGTATGAGGGAAGACAGACAGTCTTTCTGTCGCTCCGCCCGTTTCTCCAACATCCATATGACCCCACCCTGCCGGGCCAACACGATCAGAGAATCAAATGTCCGCAACATGAAAGGTAGGAGAGACAAAACAGAATAACCTGCAGCAGCTTGATCCGTCTGAGTCTGGAGGAACCGACATGAGGAATATGAAAACGGGATAACATCGGATGTCCAATACTGACTCGTCTATAAGGTTTTCAAATCTCACTGTTTGCTTTTTATTTGTATCCTGAAAATGTATTTATGTGCGCACCAGTGCGTTTGTCCAGTAAGGACAGACATGTTTACACACAACACAGCCGACATGGAGAAACCAGAAACCTCCAGAGGATCCGGGAGGAGACGTCTGAGACTGAAGATACCAGCCTTGAACCGGAGGACCAGGAGACCCCCGGCCCGGGCGGGGCTGGAGGAGCCAGGTAGTTTAGCTATAACCTAGTAATAAAACTCTAACCTAGTAATATAACTATAATCTAGTAATTTAACTATAACCTAGTAATAAAACTATAATCTATAACCTAGTAATATAACTATAACCTATAACCTAATAATATAACTATAACCTAGTAATATAACGATAACCTAGTAATATAACTATAACTTAGTAATAATTCATAAAACAACTTAATAAAATTCATAAAACATCCGGGGCTGTAGCCTCGGACGCCCAGGCCTAATGACGCCTATGAGTAAAGCTATAACCTAGTAATAAAACTCTAACCTAGTAATACAACTATAACCTAGTAATACAACTATAACCTAGTAATAAAACCATAACCTAGTAATATAACTCTAACCTAGTAATAAAACCATAACCTAGTAATATAACTCTAACCTAGTAATAAAACCATAACCTAGTAATATAACTCTAACCTAGTAATAAAACTCTAACCTAGTAATACAACCATAACCCTTGTCTTATCTGATGTTGGCTACATACAGCTGATGTCTAACAGAAAATCCTCCTTGTCTAATGATTTCTCTGAGGATTGTTTTATCTCTCTTAAATCAAACCAAATCACATTTACTTGTACAGCCCTTAATCACCGTTCCAGTCTCTAAGGCTTCACAGGGCCAACATGTGAAACAGTAAATGGTTAGTACACGACATCCCCCAGCCTTGGACCCTCACAGAGGACAAGGAAAAACTTCCACAAAACCTTTTAGGGAAAAATTGGAAGAAACCTCGGGAGGGGCTACTCAGAGAGGGAGGGGCTGGTAGGACAGGAGCAGGTAGACCAGGAGAATAGGACATGTAGGCAGGATGCTAGTATCCATCGGCAGGACCCTGATCTAGGATGAGCTAACTGGTCTAGCCTTACTCTGAGAAGAGACTGAGCCACTCCCTCAAGGCTGGTCAAATGACAGAGAGAATAAATGGTTTTTATCCTTGACTTAAAGACTTCGATAGAGCCTGCCTCTCTGATTGAGGCAGCAGACTGTTCCAGAGATAGGGAGCCCGGTAAGAAAAGGCTCTGTTACCTGCAGGTTTCTTTTTGACTGCTGGGATAGACAGGTAGCCAGCGTCTTGAGATCTGAGGAGGCGTGGCGGTTTATATGGTTTGATCAGATCTGATCGGTAGGACGGTGCCATCCCATGTAATGATTTATATGTAAGTAGAAGCACCTTAAAGTCACACCTTGCCTGAATTGGTAGCCAGTGTAGTGAGGACAGGATGGGAGTTATATGGTTGAATTTCCTAGTTTTGGTCAGGATTCTGGCAGCAGCATTCTGGACCAGTTGTAGTTTTTTAGTGCGCCCAGTAGGTAAGCCCGAAAAAAGGACATTGCAATAATCGATTCTGGATGATACAAAGGCATGTACTAAAATTTCTGCGTCTGCCTCTGTTAGCATGGGTCGAATCTTGGCAATATTGCGAAGATGATAAAACGCTGTTTTAGGTTTGACGGGTATGTAAATTTGAGTGTCATCAGTAACAGTGGAAGTTAATGCCGAATTTGCGAATGATGTCACTGAGTGGTAACATATAGATAGAGAATAGTAGTGGTCCTAGGACAAAGCCCTGTGGCACACCAAAGTCCATATTGCAACACTCTGAGGTCATGTTGTTGTGACTAACAGGGCGATTGAATCGATTGAACTGGGCAGTTTTTCAGAAAGTAACGAGGCCGTGGAAGCATTTGTTTTAACTTGTTTCATTTCTGTTGTTGACTTGAACTCACATCTCACCTGTAAAAATCATATTTAAAAATAAATTCCTTCATGTTAATAAATCCAAGCATGACGCATTTATGATTATAATGATTACTTTCTTGTAGTGCAATAACACTGTTAAACAAGAATTTGTCTGGTAAACCAGCTGATGGCATGTGAAACCTTGTGTTTCCAGAGGAGGTGTTGGCCTTGGAGGAGAAGCTGGAGCAGAAGCTCCTGGAGGAGACCAGCAGGCAGCTGATCTCCAGGGAGGAGGAGCTGTTTGGCCAGGAGGCTCCGAGTGAGGAGGAGGAGGACAAGCTCCAGAAAGACTTTGAGGCTCTGCTGCTACAGGTATGGATGGCCATCCACAGCAGCTTCAGCACTTCCTCCTCTGGGGACCTGGAGGTCCTGCGGAGCGCCGTGACCTCCATCCAGCAGCAGGAGGCGCAGGACCGGCGCTGGGAACGATGTCCAGAGGACCAGATACCCGTCTGGCGTCCTCAGAAGTGTCTCAGCACTCACACCATGTTGCTGTGTAATATTGTGGAGTCCAGGTTGAAGAGCGCTGCCTCGGACAGTTCGAGCAGCGCCGACAACCTGTCCTCGTCCCTGAAGAGGGAGGTGTGTCGGATGGGGAAGCATTTGAAGGAAGATCTGCTGACTGTGGTCAGGAAGGTGAAGGACTGCTACCCTCCAGAGTTTGACATCCTCAACCTCTATGCTGGACTCTACCAGCAGACCTTTGCTGCACGACTAACAGAGCTGGCTGGCTCTGGTCTGGATGTGGACGACTGCAGCTACCTACTGTTCTGGGTCAACGACTACTACCCAAAGTGAGTCACTGGTTAGAGACGGGTGTGGCCCCATGCACTGTCACTTCCTTTGTCTGAACTCTGTTGTGCCCAAAGGCTTCCATCTAAAATTACAAGCTTTGGTGTACTCCGTTTACAGTTTAACTGAGAGCTGGTTGTGTTTCCTACAGTGACGTGTTAAAACATAAGGAACTGGAAGGAAAGATCAAGACAGCTTGTCTGGGAGCTTTGCTTCTCCAGGAAGACCTGAACCGGTTGGAGGAACAGTATCTGTCACATAAAGTGGTAAAGACCGTTCATCATGATGACGTTACCCAGTAGCTTATTCATTACTTCATGTTCAAGTTGTGGTGTTTCAGAAAGTCTGGATGTGAAGTTGAGCAACCATGAACTTCTGTTTTCAAAGACAGTAGCAAAGGAACCTCTCTGGTCAGCATTACTACGGTACATCACAGCTGTTCAGATAGAAACTCCCTTTAGCTTTGCAAGGCCTGATAGTTTGATGCAGCTTGCTAAGATCATTTTCTGTCTTTGGTTTTGTTCTTTTACAGGGAAAAGTGAAGCTGTGGCTACAGACAGCTCTGAAGAAGGAGGAGGAGAGCTGGATGAGTGGGAGGAAACCTGAAGTCATCGACCAGTACTGCTTCAGTCCACTGGCTGTAGATGTAATACAGGTGAGGCTGTATGATTACAGGTGTTAGAAAACCCGTCCTGTTAGACTCTCTGGTCACGTCACCTTCCTCCTCTCCTCATCCTTATTATCTTCCTCTTCCTCTTCCTCTTCCTCAATGATCCTCCTAATGATTGCATTTAGAGCCTTCCTTTAATGATTTCTGAATCTGGACATATTTGAACCCCAGTGTTTCCAGGACAATCATCCATGACCTTATTCAGTCTAGTTCAGGGTCATGGAGTGGTGCTGGTCCCTTTTTTCCAGGCAGTAGACGGCTGTCTGACTGAGGCCAGCTCTGTCCTAAGAGACCGCAAGAAAACCCAGAGGATCACAGCTCAGCTGGACAGCTTCTTCATCAGGTAGACGGCAATATAGTTATATACTATACATATACTATACATATACTGTAGATATAGTTATATACTATACAATATACTGTAGATATAGAGTGTGTGTGTGTGTGTGTGTGTGTGTGTGTGTGTGTGTGTGTGTGCGTGCGTGCGTGTGTGTGCGTGCGTGCGTTGCAGCTATAAAGCCTCTCTGCAGGAGTTTCTGAAGGGGAATCGTGACAACAGCCAGTCGGTGATGAAAGCTCAGCTGGTGTGTATGGAGCAGTTCAGGTACCAGACAGTCCTGCTAACTTTCTACCAGTGAAAACATACACTACCGCTCAAAAGTTTGGGGTCACTTAGAAATGTCCTTATTTTTTAAAGAAAAGCACAATTCTTTTCAATTAAAATAACATTAAATTGATCAGAAATACAGTCCAGACATTGTTAATGTAGTAAATGACTATTATAGCTTGAAATGGCTGATTTGTAATGGAATATCTACATCGGCTACAGAGGCCCATTTTCAGCAACCATCACTCCTGTGGTCCAATGGCACATTGTGTTAGCTAATCCAAGTTTATCGTGTTAAAAGGCTAATTGACCATTGAAAACTGTTGTGCTGATTAAAGAAGCAATAAAATTGACCTTTCTTAGCCTAGTTGAGTATCTGGAGCATCAGCATTTGTGGGTTCGATTATAGTCTCAAAATGGCCAGAAAAAAAAGAACTTTCTTCAGAAACTCGTCAGTCTATTCTTGTTCTGAGAAGTGAAGGATATTCCATGTGAGAAATTGCCAAGAAACTGGAGATGTCATACAACGGTGTGTACTACTCCCTTCACAGAACAGAGCAAACTGGCTCTAACCAGAATAGAAAGAGAAGGGAGGCCCCGGTGCACAACTGAGCTAGAGGACAAGTACATCAGAGTCTCTAGTTTGAGAAACAGGCCCCTCACAGGTCCTCAACTGGCAGCTTCATTAGATGGTACCAAAACACCAGTCCCAACGTCAACAGTGAAGAGGCGACTCCAGGATGCTGGCCTTCTAGGCAGAGTAGCAGAGAAAAAGCCATATCTGAGACTGGCCAATAAAAGGAAAAGATTAAGATGGACTGTGACAGAGGGCTCTGTCAGTCTCCGCGGGCAGCACAAGTAATTCATCCCTATACATCATTTCACCAAACACTAACAGTTACGCTGTTAAGTCCGGGGGTGCACACTCGGGCCACAGCGAAAATTATCCCGTCACACACTCGCACACAGATACTCACACACAACCTCCAAATCCCCGTTATCACCATAATAGCGCTATGGGAAAGAAACACCCACACACACGGTAACTTTATTTTAAACTTTATTACTAATGAATTACTCGCATATATGTCACTGCGGAGAAGTGAAGGGATCCTGTTGTGTGGAAAATCGCTACTGCCGATTTCAAGGGTCCAAGCCGAGGCTAGGCAGCATGGACTGGCTTTGTAGTGCCTGACCCATAGTGCGCATGCGCACAAATGCCGTCCAATGGGCAAAACTATTATTTAATTGTTTATATGTATTGTAAATGGTTGGAATGGGTAGCCTTAGTATTGTTTGGTTTTGTTATTAATTGCATTATGTAGATGCTTAATTATTTTCATTAATTTCGTTCTAGTCTGGCCAAATGCATACATTATTATAATTTATGTTATATGATAATTGCATTTGGTTTGTTCCAATGGGAGGGGATATGGGCATAAAGGTGAGCTCTAAGCCAGGTGAAGGGAGTGTGGTATGACGGTGTAGGTGGCAGCATCCCCAGAATATTGAGTTGTAAGTGGCAAACCTATAGATTTGGATTTTTCTTTTGGTTTATGTTTTTTTTTGTAAATACTTCATTTTTCTTAATTCTCACATTTTTGGCTGCACTGTTTTGTTTTGGACTGATCCCTTTGTAAATAAACCTTCTTGCACGGACGTTCTGTTGTGGTGGAGCCAATTATTCTTTTGAAAAAGGACTCAACAACACCAACACGGTCATCTCTACCTGACATGGACAAAGAACTATTTAGGGAAGAAGCAGTCAGCTGGTATTCTGTCTATAATGGAGTGGCCAGCGGCGTCACCAGATCTCAACCCTATTGAGCTGTTGTGGGAGCAGCTTGACCGTATGGTACGTAAGAAGTGCCCATCAGGCCAATCCAACTTGTGGGAGGTGCTTCAGGAAGCATGGGGTGACATTTCTTCAGATTACCTCAACAAATTGACAGCTAGAATGCCAAAGGTCTGCAAGGCTGTAATTGCTGCAAATGGAGGATTCTTTGATGAAAGCAAAGTTTGAAGGACAAAATGATTATTTCAAGTAAAAATCATTATTTCTAACCTTGTCAATGTCTTGACTATATTTTCTATTCATTTTGCAACTCATTTGATGAATAAAAGTGTGAGTTTTCATGGAAAACATGACATTTTCTGGGTGACCCCAAACTTTTGAGCGGTAGTGTATATATATTCTGTACATGCAGTATGAGTTAATGCCAGCCTCCTCCATCATGGACTGATGGAACCAATCAGGGTCAGCAGGGTGAAGAAAACGACATCTAGTTTATGATAAAACAATTGTTGAGGTAGAAAGGGAAAAGGAATTAAGCAGAACATGCTGATGTTGCAGCCTCGTCTGTGTTCTGCTGCTGTAGGGATTATATTCAACGAGAAGCAGGAAGTCTGACGGAGCAGCAGACTGCCAGCTGCATGGAAACGCTGTCTGCCCTGAGGGATTGTGGGTACGGGTACTTCACCTGCCCCATTCACGACCAGCTGAAAGTACGTTCAAGTACAAATACTCCCTGGTACTACTGCAGTCTGTCTGTCTGTGTGTCTGTGTGTCTGTCTGTCTGTCTGTCTGTCTGTCTGACGGTCTATCTGACGGTCTATCTGTCTGTCTGTCTGACAGTCTGTCTCTCAAGCTATCTGTCTGTCTCTCTGGTCTCCTCTGAGCTCCAGTAATGGATAACTTCAGAGATCAGACATTACTGATTTCAATCACTGAGTCACTCCGGCTGTCTAGTAGTAGTAGTAGTAGTATTGTTATTATTAGTACTATTGTTATTATGATTATGGTTGTTGTCAGTATTATTATTATTATTGTTATTGTTATATTTATCATTATTGTTGTTGTTGTTACTATGACCACCAGGTGTGGTACGGTCAGATCTGGACTGAATTCTGGTTGGATGGATCGGTTCTGGTTCTGGACCGACTGCTGGATTCTCTGGACCAACAACTGACCCAATTCACTGACCTGAAACCAGCCTGCAGGGAGGTGAGACTGGACACAGCTGTCTGTCTACCTGTCTGTCTGTCTGACTGACCAACTGACCAACTGACTGTTTCTGTCTTTTACTCTCCTACACATAACAAACTTCACCTGTCTGTCTTTCTTGGTGTGTGTGTGTGTGTGTGTGTGTGTGTGTGTGTGTGTGTGTGTGTGTGTGTGTGTGCAGGCTCTGCTGGCTCGGCTCCATCAGGAAGTGTTGCTGCAGTACGTGAGGAGGGTGATGAAGATGAAGGTGAGGATGAAGAGCAGCGAGCAGCAGGTGGGCGGGGCCACAAAGATGATTGAAGACGAGCACAAGATCAATAACTTCTTCACTGAGGGGGTGAGACACACACACAATTAGATCATTAATATATTTATGATTAATGATGATTATATTATATTATATTATATTATATTATATTGTGTTATGTTATATTATGTTATATTATATTGTGTTATGTTATATTATATTATATTATATTATATTGTGTTATGTTATATTATGTTATATTATATAGTACTGCTCTCCAGTAGTACTGTAGTAGTACATTACATTACAGTCATTTAGCAGACTTATAATAAAAATTATAAGTCTATTCCAAAGCGATTTTCCACACAACAGGATCCCTTCACTTCTCCGCAGTGACATATATGCGAGTAATTCATTAGTAATAAAGTTTAAAATAAAGTTACCGTGTGTGTGGGTGTTAAAAATTCCAAACTTATAATAAGTGCATTCAACATTGAAGAGGAAGAGTCAGGGTAGTGTTTCTAGAAGAGGAAGGGTCGGGGTAGTGTTTCTAGAAGAGGAAGGGTCGGGGTAGTGTTTCTTGAAGAGGAAGGGTCAGGGTAGTGTTTCTAGAAGAGGAAGGGTCGGGGTAGTGTTTCCTGAAGAGGAAGGGTCAGGGTAGTGTTTCTAGAAGAGGAAGGGTCAGGGTAGTGTTTCTTGAAGAGGAACGGTCGGGGTAGTGTTTCTAGAAGAGGAAGGGTCAGGGTAGTGTTTCTAGAAGAGGAAGGGTCGGGGTAGTGTTTCTTGAAGAGGAAGGGTCAGGGTAGTGTTTCTTGAAGAGGAAGAGTCAGGGTAGTGTTTCTTGAAGAGGAACGGTCGGGGTAGTGTTTCTAGA
Organism: Hoplostethus atlanticus; assembly: GCA_034670405.1. NCBI lineage: Eukaryota > Metazoa > Chordata > Actinopteri > Trachichthyiformes > Trachichthyidae > Hoplostethus > Hoplostethus atlanticus. Next base: position 1,019,875 of record JAXDDX010000129.1, on the reverse strand, counting down.
AGAGGAAGGGTCAGGGTAGTGTTTCTAGAAGAGGAAGGGTCGGGGTAGTGTTTCTTGAAGAGGAACGGTCGGGGTAGTGTTACTTGAAGAGGAAGGGTCAGGGTAGTGTTTCTAGAAGAGGAAGGGTCAGGGTTGTGTTTCTAGAAGAGGAAGGGTCGGGGTAGTGTTTCTAGAAGAGGAAGGGTCAGGGTAGTGTTTCTAGAAGAGGAAGGGTCGGGGTAGTGTTTCTAGAAGAGGAAGGGTCAGGGTAGTGTTTCTTGAAGAGGAAGGGTCAGGGTAGTGTTTCTAGAAGAGGAAGGGTCGGGGTAGTGTTTCTAGAAGAGGAAGGGTCAGGGTAGTGTTTCTTGAAGAGGTGGGTTGATGGAAGATGGAACAAGGCCTGGCTTGCTCCTCTGCTCTCCAGTAGTACTGTACGAGTACTGTAGTAGTACTGTAGTAGTACTGTAGTAGTACTCCAGTAGGACTGTAGTAGTACTGTAGTATTTCCTCAGGGCTCCAAACAGGCCTGGCTCGCTCCTCTGCTTTCCAGCATCGCTGAGGTTCTTCGGCTGCAGGATCCAGGAAGTCTTCAGCTGGAGATGGTCAGCCTGGCCAGACAGTACCCCGACCTCAGGTACACAGACAGGTTGACAGACAGACAGACAGACAGACAGACAGGTTCACAGACAGACCGACTTTACTGATTCTACTCTACTGACTACTGACTCTACTGTGGTTAATACAGGTACCAGTATTAACAGGTACCTGGTCATCTCTCACCAGGTTAATATTAACTAGCTGGTTTACCTGGTGTAAAGGTGAGCGGTGACCAGGTTAATATTAACTAGCTGGTCTACCTGGTGTAAAGGTGAGCGGTGACCAGGTTAATATTAACTAGCTGTCCTCCTCTCCAGTGATGCCCATGTCTCTACGTTGCTGTCTCTGAAAACCGGCCTATCAGCTGCTGACGTTCGCTCCATCAGACAGAGCGTGGAGGAGAACCGCCTCTCAGACGCCTCCACCAATCACAGCCTAGTGTTCTTCTCCAAGGTCAAGGTCAAATGGATCATTAAGATCAATAAGATTGGGATGAAACCCTGAAGTCTGTTTCACCCTGCAGGACGGTTATGGGCTTCAACTCCTGTAGAGCTGATCAATTCTACAATTATGTAATCAATCAAACTGCATCATCATATCAGACCGGACCAGATCCATTCTAACAACAGGACAGGATCCAGACCTTTGATCTGAACTCGATCCAGACCTTGACAACGGCGGTGGCGGCGGCGGCAATGACAACGACAACGAAGGTTCCTGATAGAACCCAGAACTAGAACCCATGTGAACAAAGATCATTAACTTATTATGTATTATTGATTTATAGATGAATGTTAATTGATCGGTTTTCATTCCTCCTATATGAGATGTTCATTTAACTTATTGATCTTTTACCTCAGCACCGCTTCTGCTCTTAGTTACTTGTTTAGGAAGGAAATGCACTTACCATTTCTAGTGACTAGTAGTTCTCTACCCATGTTGAATGACCTTATTGTAAGTCACTTTGGATAAAAGTGTCTGATAAATGACTGGAATGTAATGTAATGTAATGTAGTGTAGTGTAGTGTAATGTAATGTAATGTAGTGTAGTGTAGTGTAATGTAATGTAGTGTAGTGTAATGTAATGTAATGTAATTTTAATGGAATCATTCTAAACCTCTTTTTGATGACATCATGATGACATCACAGCTGCATTCATCTATTCAAAGACGGTTTACTGAGATCTTTGTCTGAAGAGGAATATGACAATCGGACTCTGTTACACACACACACACACACACACACACACACACACCCCCAGTGTATCCAGACAGGCTGTCTTGTCTGTGTGGGCTGTGGTGGTATGGCTTACCCCCCGCTGAGTCAGGCCATTGGAACAGTCCATCTGGCCTTGGTAATGTTACTGGTTGTCAGCGGGCCATTCCATTGTCAGTGTGGAGGCGGAGTGTGAGTCATTACTTGGTCCCACCAAAATAAACTTTCATATATTGTGTATACGCTGCTTGCCCAAACTCGGCATCTATTGCACGCCCAACCGTCCTGGTAGGGGGATCCCTCTCTGAGTAGCCCCTCCCAAGGTTTCTCCCAATTTTCCCAGTGAGGGTTTGTGGGAGTTTTTCCTTGTCCTCTCTGAGGGTCTAAGGCTGGGGGATGTCGTGTACTAACCATTTATTATTTTCACATGTTGGGCACTGTGAAGCCCTTAGAGACTGTAACGGTGATTAAGGGCTATACAAATAAATGTGATTTGATTTGATTTGATTTGGTCATGTGCTATACTGGTAGCACTGGTAGTACTGGATGACACACATCAACATATTATGTGTCCCAGACCATAATGTGATTTAATGATCAACTGATGTGATTTCATGTTAGATATGTGTCTGGATCTGTCTAAACGCTGGAAACACTCATCTCCCTAGTTCAGATCTGATGCTGAACCAGATCTCAATTCAGATTACAGATTACCAGATCTCCTCTGGTAATCTGTGACTGGTTCAAGCTTCAGTGATTTGGATTAATCTGGATGTTGATCATCTGGGGGTGTCCTACTTCAAGAAAACCAGATATATAACATATATAATGTCCATCAGTTTGACTAACGTGATTAATATGTGATTAATGTGATTCATATGTGATTAACATGTAATAACTATGTGATTAACGTGATTAATATGTTATTAACGTGATTAATATGTTAACATGCGATTAATTAATTAATTAATGTGATTAACGTGACTAACGTGACAGTTCTGCTTCTGTTCAGTTTTACTTCATGTGTCAAATATCCACAAAGGAAGAAGAAATCCACACAACAAACACAAAGTATTATTATTTTTACTAGTACTAGTAATAATAACTGTTATAACTAGTACTAGTAATAATAATAATAATGATGATAATAACTGAAGTAAGCTTTATTGATGTGAACCAATATTACCAAAGCAAAACCACCAAAACCAATCATCCGTTACATTTTGTCTGATAGCCATAATTGGTGAGCAGGGCCCCGCCCCCTACTGCTCGCTGAATGACTGACAGGTTAATGAACCTGTTGCACCCTGCTGACCCCTAGTGGTCAGACAGTGTAAGTGACAGTTAGAAATAAATCATTCTGTCATGACAAAAGTAACAAAACTTTATCTGTCGGATGTTATAGGGAAAAAACAAACTAATCACACTATGCATGGCTTTGATGTTCTGATTTTAAACAAACATTATTTATGTTACCCTGAATAATATGTAATAATCATAATTCATACGTGTTGTTTTTCAGTGTAGCAGCCCTTTAGTTCACAACCACAGAATGGAGCCATGTGCGACTAGTCCTCCTACAGGCAAGCAGAAATACTGATCAATACACACAGGCTGTATCATATCCTTTGGGTTTGACCGATGACCCACCGCTGAACAGTAATGAATAATGAACATGATGTATTTTACTCATCCTGTATTTATTCTGACTTTGATAGTTTATTATTATATTTATTATTATATTTATTACATTTATTTCACGTTTATATTTTCATACTTATGATTATGATTGTGATGACAACTCTCTCTCTCTGTCTGTCTGTCTCTCTCTGTCTCTCTGTCTTGCTCTCTGACTGCCTGTCTCTCTCTCTGACTGTCTGTCTCTCTCTCTCTCTGTCTCTCAATTCAATTCAATTTGAAAAGCTTTATTGGCATGAAAAGACAGTGCTTATATTGCCAAAGCAAACGTATATAAACAGACAAAGAACATTTACAACAATATGAAAGTACATGCCACAAGTAACAGGGCAACACAAGTAAGAACAGCAATGAATGAAAAAACAAAAAAAAAGTATTACGTATACTTCAGTAGTATGGTATCTATTAAAATGCACATGCATACATACATATATACATATATACATATACATGTAAACTGTCTCTCTCTGACTCCCTCACCCAGAATGACTCTCGGTCTAGACTGGTCATCCAGCTCAGTGAATTGGGGAAGGACTTCATTGAATCTTGTTAGATATTGCTCCCTCATATTTTGGAGTTTGGGCCTCACCTGTCCTACAGTGACCACATATTCTGTTTTCTCTTGGTTGCCATGATTTCTTATATCTTCCTTCTTCTATGGCTAGCTGGTCACTGAGCCTGGACTGGGTCAGGATCTGTCTTTCTATCTCTGACAGTGAAGAGATATTCTCTGTTCTAGTTTGCTTTGTGTTTTGGTTTCTCATCCCAATGGTCCAGATACAACTCTTTGCTAAGTTATATAATTTGGTTTACTCTAATTGGAGTGAGGAAAGCAGTGCTGTTCTGAGACTGGTTTAAGTTGGATTGAACAGGATCGGTCAGTCTCAGTAACAGCTGACTCAGGGTCAGGGTTCAGCTCTTGAGTCTCTGGGGCTGGATTGAAGATTAATCAGAATTTTAGTGCTCTATTTTGAGTATTTATTAATAATAGGAACTGGCCTAATTCTGCTCTACATGTATTTGTTGGAGTTTTTCTTTGTAGGTGTAAAATACTTTTGCAGAATTCTGCATGTAGGATCTCAGTTGGAAGTTTTTCCCATTTCGTGTAGCTATGATGACTGAGTGGACGCCACACCATAAAGTGCAATTGGCTGTATTACACTTTCAAAAATGTTGCACCAGATTTTTGCGGGGATATTAATATTGTGCATTCTGTCTCTCTCTCTCTGACTGTCAGTCTACATTCAGTCTATAATAACGTCCAGTCTTTCTGTCCAGTCACCCTAGTAACAACAAACAGTGCCGCTCGGCCTGGGGAGCCAATCCGCTTTGACGCTGTCCTAGTCGTCACGTCCTGTCCGCGCTGGGTTTGGTTCTGCAGGCTGTAGGCCGCCATCTTGGATGTGGCTAGCAGAGTGGCTAGCAGAGTCTCCAGAGATGAGGAGAAGCTAACCGGACCGGCTGTGTTGGCGGAACCGGGATCTTCTCTCCTACCGGACCGGTTCCTCTGAGACCCAGAAACCAGTAGTCCGACCAGAACCAGCACTAGTTGTGGGTCCAGACACTGGTCTTACTGGTCTGGACGGGCTGCTAGCTAGCTAGTTGAGGGAACTGTTGCTGCACTTAATTTTGACATTTCTGTTGTGTGAAACAGCGATAAAACGGCCGGAAGCGGTCCGGTCCGTTCAGAACCGGGCCAGACTATGTTGCGGTCCTTCTTCTGGTTCAACCCACCTGTTTAGCAGGACTGTAGCCAGTAATGCGGTTTGTTAATTTAAGTTACTAAAATAAAGTCGACTTCACATTTCACCAGAGAAAGTCCAGTCAGGCAGACAGGTCCATGTCCTGTAACCGTTTTCCTGCCTGAATCTCCGGGATCTTGACCAGGAAGATGTCCTCCAGGACTCCTCTCCCCACTGTCAATGAACGGGACGCTGAAAATGTAAGTAGATTTGAACAGCTTTCTGCTCTCTTCTGCCTCTTGACGCTGCTTAGACTTTACAATGAAAATGTTAAATTGCATCATAACCACTGTGGCACAGTACTGGGGTGCGTGCAGGTCCTGGAAAAGTCTTAAAAATACTTTTTTTTTTAACTTGTTGAAGCTTGTAGCGGTCCTGGACATGACCTGAATACTAAAACTGCAGGACAGACTGAAGGATGAACTTCAGATTTATACAGTTTCCACTGTGAGCTTGTCCAACCTGGAATGACAATAAAGTTGAATTGAATTGAGTTTAGTTTACCAGACAGCATCAGGTCAAGCTGGAGCTCTGGCTCTCAAACCAGGTCCAGGGACCTCCAGGGTCCTCCAGGGTTCATTGATGGTGTTACAAGGGTTACACAGATCCATGCAGCCTGTCTACATCCATCATGTTGGATCCCTTCCTCTTCCTAACTGAGTGGTGGCTAGGGTTAACTGACTTGGCAAAAAGTGTCTCAGAAATGCGACCAGACGGCACTGAAGAGAATAAAGTCTAAATAAAGCTAATTTCATTAGGACTGTCTGTCTGTCTGACTGGGTGGCTGTTTGTCTGGGTGTCTGTCTGGCTGTGTTGGGTGGCTGTCTGTCTGTCTGACTGTCTGTCTGCGGGTTCAAACCTCCACTCTGCCGAAGGGTCCTTGAGCTGACACTGAATCCCTTCCAGACCCGGACCCTGACCCCTGACCTCCACAGACTGGCTCATTGTGTCTAGACACTTGAACAGACAGCAGATCCAGGGTCAGATCCAGGATTGATAACCTTATTTTATCTCATCACTGCTGTCCACCTGCCTGAGACTTCTATCTGTGTAAATTCATTGGTGGTTGTAAAGTGTGTGCCATCAACCAATCAGAGCCCAGCCTGTAATGTAGAGCAGCTATGAAGTCCCGCCTCCTAGTCGTCAACGGATAGGAGATCACATGTTCCCTCACCCTGCCGATCGGTGTGGATCAATGATTTCCCAGCATCACCAAACCAAGCCGTCGCTCTGTGTCTAACACCATGATGAAGGGCTCCAATGCCGCCAAAAAGCACCGCGTCCCCGCTGTAAGTAGACCAGCCTGACCCAGTTCACTGTATCTAGGTTCCCGGTTATTTTCTCCCACCGAGCTGCGGCCGGCACCGCGGCAGGCAGAGGACCTGGAAACGACCAGACACGATGCTCTGAAACGACCAGACACGATGCTCTGAAACGACCAGACACGATGCTCTGAAACGACCAGACACGACCAGACACGATGCTCTGAAACGACCAGACACGATGCTCTGAAACGACCAGAAATGACCAGACACGATGCTCTGAAACGACCAGAAACGACCAGACACGATGCTCTGAAACGACCAGACACGATGCTCTGAAACGACCAGACACGATGCTCTGAAACGACCAGACACGATGCTCTGAAACGACCAGAAATGACCAGACACGATGCTCTGAAACGACCAGACACGATGCTCTGAAACGACCAGACACGATGCTCTGAAACGCTGTTAGGAATACAGGGGCCTTGAAAGGTCTTGAGTTTTAAGGGTTAAATTCAGTTTGGGACTCTGACAGCTTTTAAAATGTCTTTTATTTATTACAAAGGTCTGAAAAGTCTTAAATGTGAGTTGCTGACGTGATAGGCAGCAGGTCAGACCAGGCACTGTGCTGTAACCAGAAGGTCACAGGTTAGACTCCGAAGCCCTGGTGCAGCATCACGGCGTCAGATCATCACCTGAAAATAAAATGTTGATGTGAACTGAAACAAACTGAAAACTGGAATTATCAGGATCAATTATCAAATTGATTGATTGAAAGATATTGGATATCTGTTTTCAAAAACCCACAGTGGTTAGTTAGTAGTTAGTCAGTAGTTAGTTAGTTGGTCAGTAGTCTACTGTCCAGTCTACTGTCTATATAGATGATACTGTGTAGTTGGTGTGTAGTTACTGTCAGTAGTATAGATCACGTGTCAGTATGTCCTGTAGTACTGTCTGGTACTGTAGTAGTACAGTTGTACTAGGGTTAGGGGTCTATGTTACAGGTCTATGTTACAGGTCAGTATGTACTGTAGTACTGTATAGTACTGTAGTAGTACTGTAGTACTAGGGTTAGGGTGTGTGTGTGTGTGTGTGTGCCCGTGTGTGTGCACGTTGGCGTGCACATCAGTGTGTGATGTCATCCTGTAGTGTGATTTGGAGGCTTTCTGTCAGCTGAGTGGCTAGAAGGTCAAATCAACAGCACAGTGATGTAGAGCTGCTGGTCCAGGATCAGGCAGTGGGTCTGTTTTGAAATCAGGTACCATCCACACTTAACGTCTCTTACTGACGTCAGATCAGTGTTTCCTGTCTGGTGGTTTAATGGATGAAACCAGCAGGAAGTATGTGACCAGTACTAAGTTCACCAAGATGCCCCACAATGCATTGCTGCTATGTAACCTTCTTCTTGTGGTTTATTGGTGGTTGACACCCATGTTCATGTTGTGTTACCGCCCTCTTGTGGAGATCAGCCACCCTACACCCTGTCTGTCAGCCACCCTACACCCTGTCTGTCAGCCACCCTACACCCTGTCTGTCAGCCACCCTACAGCCTGTCTGTCAGCCACCCTACACTCTGTCAGTCAGCCACCCTACACCCTGTCTGTCAGCCACCCTACACCCTGTCTGTCAGCCACCCTACACCCTGTCTGTCAGCCACCCTACACCCTGTCTGTCAGCCACCCTACACCCTGTCAGTCAGCCACCCTACACCCTGTCTGTCAGCCACCCTACACCCTGTCTGTCAGCCACCCTACACCCTGTCTGTCAGCCACCCTACACCCTGTCTGTCAGCCACCCTACACCCTGTCTGTCAGCCACCCTACAGCCTGTCTGTCAGCCACCCTACACTCTGTCAGTCAGCCACCCTACAGCCTGTCTGTCAGCCACCCTACACTCTGTCAGTCAGCCACCCTACAGCCTGTCAGTCAGCCACCCTACAGCCTGTCTGTCAGCCACCCTACACCCTGTCTGTCAGCCACCCTACAGCCTGTCTGTCAGCCACCCTACACCCTGTCTGTCAGCCACCCTACAGCCTGTCAGTCAGCCACCCTACAGCCTGTCTGTCAGCCACCCTGTCTATCAGCCACCCTACAGCCTGTCTATCAGCCACCCTACAGCCTGTCTGTCAGCCACCCTACACCCTGTCTGTCAGCCACCCTACACCCTGTCAGTCAGCCACCCTACACCTTGTCTGTCAGCCACCCTACACCCTGTCTGTCAGCCACCCTACACCCTGTCAGTCAGCCACCCTACACCCTGTCTGTCAGCCACCCTACAGCCTGTCTGTCAGCCACCCTACAGCCTGTCTGTCAGCCACCCTACACTCTGTCAGTCAGCCACCCTACAGCCTGTCTGTCACCAACCCTGTCTGTCAGCCACCCTGTCTATCAGCACCCTACAGCCTGTCTGTCAGCCATCCTACAGCCTGTCTGTCACCAACCCTGTCTGTCAGCCACCCTGTCTGTCAGCCACCCTACAGCCTGTCTGTCAGCCACCCTACAGCCTGTCTGTCACCAACCCTGTCTGTCAGCCACCCTGTCTATCAGCCACCCTACAGCCTGTCTATCAGCTACTCTACACCCTGTCTATCAGCCACCCTACAGCCTGTCTGTCAGCCACCCTGTCTATCAGCCACCCTACAGCCTGTCTATCAGCCACCCTACAGCCTGTCTGTCAGCCATCCTACAGCCTGTCTATCAGCAACCCTGTCTGTCAGCCACCCTGTCTATCAGCCACCCTACAGCCTGTCTATCAGCCACCCTACAGCCTGTCTGTCAGCCATCCTACAGCCTGTCTATCAGCAACCCTGTCTGTCAGCCACCCTACAGCCTGTCTATCAGCAACCCTGTCTATCAGCCACCCTACAGCCTGTCTGTCAGCCACCCTGTCTATCAGCCACCCTACAGCCTGTCTGTCAGCCACCCTGTCTATCAGCCACCCTACAGCCTGTCTGTCAGCCATCCTACAGCCTGTCTATCAGCAACCCTGTCTGTCAGCCACCCTGTCTGTCAGCCATCCTACAGCCTGTCTATCAGCAACCCTGTCTGTCAGCCACCCTGTCTATCAGCCACCCTACAGCCTGTCTATCAGCCACCCTACAGCCTGTCTGTCAGCCATCCTACAGCCTGTCTATCAGCAACCCTGTCTGTCAGCCACCCTACAGCCTGTCTATCAGCAACCCTGTCTATCAGCCACCCTACAGCCTGTCTGTCAGCCACCCTGTCTATCAGCCACCCTACAGCCTGTCTATCAGCTACTCTACACCCTGTCTATCAGCCACCCTACAGCCTGTCTGTCAGCCACCCTGTCTATCAGCCACCCTACAGCCTGTCTATCAGCCACCCTACAGCCTGTCTGTCAGCCATCCTACAGCCTGTCTATCAGCAACCCTGTCTGTCAGCCACCCTACAGCCTGTCTGTCAGCCACCCTACAGCCTGTCTGTCAGCCATCCTACAGCCTGTCTATCAGCAACCCTGTCTGTCAGCCACCCTACAGCCTGTCTATCAGCAACCCTGTCTATCAGCCACCCTACAGCCTGTCTATCAGCTACTCTACACCCTGTCTATCAGCCACCCTACAGCCTGTCTGTCAGCCACCCTGTCTATCAGCCACCCTACAGCCTGTCTGTCAGCCACCCTGTCTATCAGCCACCCTACAGCCTGTCTATCAGCTACTCTACACCCTGTCTATCAGCCACCCTACAGCCTGTCTGTCAGCCATCCTACAGCCTGTCTATCAGCAACCCTGTCTGTCAGCCACCCTACAGCCTGTCTATCAGCCACCCTACAGCCTGTCTGTCAGCCACCCTACAGCCTGTCTATCAGCAACCCTGTCTATCAGCCACCCTACAGCCTGTCTATCAGCTACTCTACACCCTGTCTATCAGCCACCCTACAGCCTGTCTGTCAGCCACCCTGTCTATCAGCCACCCTACAGCCTGTCTATCAGCCACCCTACAGCCTGTCTGTCAGCCATCCTACAGCCTGTCTATCAGCAACCCTGTCTGTCAGCCACCCTGTCTATCAGCCACCCTACAGCCTGTCTATCAGCCACCCTACAGCCTGTCTGTCAGCCATCCTACAGCCTGTCTATCAGCAACCCTGTCTGTCAGCCACCCTACAGCCTGTCTATCAGCAACCCTGTCTATCAGCCACCCTACAGCCTGTCTGTCAGCCACCCTGTCTATCAGCCACCCTACAGCCTGTCTGTCAGCCATCCTACAGCCTGTCTATCAGCAACCCTGTCTGTCAGCCACCCTGTCTATCAGCCACCCTACAGCCTGTCTATCAGCCACCCTACAGCCTGTCTGTCAGCCATCCTACAGCCTGTCTATCAGCAACCCTGTCTGTCAGCCACCCTACAGCCTGTCTATCAGCAACCCTGTCTATCAGCCACCCTACAGCCTGTCTATCAGCTACTCTACACCCTGTCTATCAGCCACCCTACAGCCTGTCTGTCAGCCACCCTGTCTATCAGCCACCCTACAGCCTGTCTATCAGCCACCCTACAGCCTGTCTATCAGCAACCCTGTCTGTCAGCCACCCTACAGCCTGTCTGTCAGCCACCCTGTCTATCAGCCACCCTACAGCCTGTCTGTCAGCCACCCTACAGCCTGTCTGTCAGCCATCCTACAGCCTGTCTATCAGCAACCCTGTCTGTCAGCCACCCTACAGCCTGTCTATCAGAAACCCTGTCTATCAGCCACCCTACAGCCTGTCTATCAGCCACCCTACAGCCTGTCTGTCAGCCACCCTACAGCCTGTCTGTCAGCCATCCTACAGCCTGTCTATCAGCAACCCTGTCTGTCAGCCACCCTACAGCCTGTCTATCAGCAACCCTGTCTATCAGCCACCCTACAGCCTGTCTATCAGCTACTCTACACCCTGTCTATCAGCCACCCTACAGCCTGTCTGTCAGCCACCCTGTCTATCAGCCACCCTACAGCCTGTCTATCAGCCACCCTACAGCCTGTCTGTCAGCCACCCTACAGCCTGTCTGTCAGCCACCCTACAGCCTTTCTGTCTGATTCCCCAGTATAACCCAGCCTGTCTGTCTGATTCCCCAGCATACCTCTCTCGGTAACGAGGTGGCGTCGCGCCCCGCCCGGTCCACCGTCCGATGCAGAAACTCGGTGGCCTCCTGCAGCGACGAGCAGCCGCACGTTGGCAACTACCGGCTGCTGAAAACCATCGGCAAGGGAAACTTCGCCAAGGTCAAGCTGGCCCGCCACATCCTGACCGGCCGAGAGGTCAGAGCGCCGACAGCAGCGATGACACCTGACCAGAGATGACTTCCTGTATATCTGTAGAATATGGCAGGAAACACGGTTTCACATGACAACAGATGTTATGTATCCAATATTTAGATGGAACAGGTGTCATATCAGAGCTGCTACTTCCTGCTGAACTGTGACGGTGATTGGATGGTTTTGGCCGTCAATCATCCTGATTTATCTCTCGTCCTGTTAGGTGGCAATCAAAATCATCGATAAGACCCAGCTGAACCCCACCAGCCTGCAGAAGGTAAGACTCCTCCTCCAGACACACCTGAGCTGTGGGGGTGCGTTAGGTTTGACTACTGGCGGTGCCCTGTGTGTGGTGCTAAGGAATTATGGGAATGAGTGGCTAACATGATAAACTACAGGGTTGCTATGGAGACTCATCGAGTCCTGTTTAATCTGACTGTAGGCCTTCAGTTAGTCCAGCTTGCTGCTTGTCTCCTTCATTAGCTGCCTGTTTTTTTCAGGTCATTGATTAGGTTTGTTTTCAATTGACTAACTAATCAGCCAATCGACAGGCTGGATACAGGATGGAGCTGTCTCACCATCTGTCGTATTATTAACCTGTCTCTCTCTCTCTCTGTCTGTCTGTCTGTCTGTCTGTCTGTCTGTGTCTCTCTCTCTCTCTCTCTGTCTGTCTCTCAGCTCTTCAGGGAAGTCCGAATAATGAAGATTTTAAATCACCCCAACATTGGTGCGACACACACACACACACACACACACACACACACACACACACACACACACACACACATACAAGGGGATGAGAAATTCTATCAACATCCCTCTGTCTCTCCCTGTCTCCCCCTTCTCTCTCTGCCTGTCTGTCTCTCCCTGTCTCCCCCTCTCTCTCTCTCTCCCTGTCTGTCTCTCCTTGTCTCCCCCTCTCTCTCTCTCTCCCTGTCTGTCTCTCCTTGTCTCCCCCTCTCTCTCTCCCTCTCTGCCTGTCTCTCTCCCCCCTCTCTCCCTGTCTGCCTGTCTGCCTCTCCCTGTCTCCCCCTCTCTCTCTCCCTGTCTGCCTGCCTGTCTGTCTCTAGTCAAGTTGTTTGAGGTGATAGAGACAGAGAAGACTCTCTACCTGGTGATGGAGTACGCCAGTGGAGGTGAGTGACAGCTGTCAATCACTGATCAATACTACTGTGTGAGGGCTGATCGGCTGTATTGACAACAGGAACCTTCAATCAGATTATGTTAGACCAGACTAGACCAGGTTAGACTGGGTTAGACCAGACTAGACCGGGTTAGACCAGACTAGACCAGACTTGACCAGACTAGACCGGTTTAGACCAGACTAGACCAGGTTAGACCAGACTAGACCAGACCAGACTAGACCAGGTTAGACTAGACCAGACTAGACCAGACCAGGTTAGACCAGACTAGACCAGACCAGACTAGACCAGGTTAGACTAGACCAGACCAGACCAGGTTAGACCAGACCAGACCAGGTTAGACCAGACTAGACCAGACCAGACCAGGTTAGACCAGACTAGATCAGACCAGGTTAGACTAGACCAGACCAGACCAGACCAGGTTAGACCAGACTAGACCAGACCAGACCAGACCAGGTTAGACCAGACCAGACCAGACTAGACTAGGTTAGACTAGACCAGACCAGACCAGGTTAGACCAGACTAGACCAGACCAGACCAGACCAGGTTAGACCAGACCAGACCAGACTAGACTAGGTTAGACCAGACTAGACCAGACCAGACCAGACCAGGTTAGACCAGACTAGACCAGACCAGACCAGACCAGGTTAGACCAGACCAGACCAGACTAGACTAGGTTAGACTAGACCAGACCAGACCAGGTTAGACCAGACTAGACCAGACCAGACCAGACCAGGTTAGACCAGACCAGACCAGACTAGACTAGGTTAGACTAGACCAGACCAGACCAGGTTAGACCAGACTAGACCAGACCAGACCAGACCAGGTTAGACCAGACTAGACCAGACCAGACCAGACCAGGTTAGACCAGACCAGACCAGACTAGACTAGGTTAGACTAGACCAGACCAGACCAGGTTAGACCAGACTAGACCAGACCAGACCAGACCAGGTTAGACCAGACCAGACCAGACTAGACTAGGTTAGACCAGACCAGACCAGACCAGGTTAGACCAGACTAGACCAGACCAGACCAGGTTAGATCATGATCACTTTACATTTATCTTCTAGTCGTGTGTGTGTGTGTGTGTGTGTGTGTGTGTGTGTGTGTGTGTGTGTGTGTGTGTGTGTGTGTGTGTGTGTGTGTGTGTGTGTTAGGTGAAGTGTTTGACTACCTCGTAGCTCATGGGAGGATGAAGGAGAAGGAGGCCAGAGCTAAATTTAGACAGGTAACACACACACACACACACACACACATCACTAACACACACACCCATCACTACACACACACACCCATCACTAACACATACACACACACCCATCACTAACACACACACACAAAGCAGTAACACTGTTAGTGGTGTATCTGATTTAAACCGCTACCTGTCCACCTTTTAAATGGATTTGTTCTCATCGACTCAACGTTCAGTAACCTGTCTGTCTCTGTTCCAGATTGTGTCAGCAGTTCAGTAACCTGTCTGTCTCTGTTCCAGATTGTGTCAGCAGTTCAGTACTGCCACCAGAAACACATAGTTCATCGTGACCTTAAGGTAACACACACACACACACACACACTCTCTCAGGGATCATAGAGCAGTCTTAAGGTTGACTGGGAACGTGAAGGCAGAGAAAACCTCAGCAGTTTTAGTGTCACCTTGCTTATTATAGCATCTAAATATTGTAATAGTAATAATAATATAAGTTAATATTGTAATAGTTAATGTTCTAATATTTTAATAGTTAATATTATAGTAGTTAATATTGTAATAGTTAATATTGTAGTAGTTAATATTGTAATAGTTAATATTGTAGTAGTTAATATTCCAATAGTTAATATTGTAGTAGTTAATATTGTAATAGTTAATATTCCAATAGTTAATATTGTAATTAGGGCTGTCAAAATTAACGCGTTAATCCAGATTAATTAATTTGCATGATTAATTTGATTAAAAATTTTAACGCAATTAACACATGCGCAGCGCACAATGACTCAAAATCCCACAATTCCACTCACTGGCGCGGATTGGTGCTCCAACGCTATCTGGAAGAACCAACTCGATAAAGATGGACGACTCTAAACAACATATTGGCCCTCTCGATGGGAGTTTGAGTACAAAAAAACCCAAGACGGGACAATCGACCGACATAAAGTAGTTTGCACACTCTGCAGGAAGGAGTTTTCGTTTCACCGAAGCACTTCCAGCTTAAAGTACCACATCAACGCGAAGCATACATTAGTCGGGGATTCCTCTGCAAGTACTTCGGCGACGCCCGGCTTGCGCCAAACCACCCTTTATTTTGATATCTGGACACCATATCTGTTCTATAGTTTAAATAAAACACATGTTAAGTGTATATATCGCCTTCTGTCATGAGTCTTTTTGCCCCCACAAAATTAATAATGAATGGGTATTAATCGTGATTAATCTAAATTAATCCACAGCGGCCCTGTGATTAATCTGATTAAAAATTGTAATCGTTTGACAGCCCTAATTGTAATAGTTAATATTATAGTAGTTCATATTGTAATAGTTAATATTGTAGTAGTTAATATTGTAATAGTTAATATTATAGTAGTTCATATTGTAATAGTTAATATTGTAGTAGTTAATATTATAATAGTTAATATTGTAGTAGTTAATATTGTAGTAGTTAATATTGTAATAGTTCATATTCCAATAGTTAATATTGTAGTAGTTAATATTGTAGTAGTTAATATTGTAATAGTTAATATTCCAGTAGTTAATATTGTAGTAGTTAATATTGTAGTAGTTAATATTCCAATAGTTAATATTGTAGTAGTTAATATTGTAGTAGTTAATATTGTAATAGTTAATATTCCAATAGTTAATATTGTAGTAGTTAATAGTGTAGTAGTTAATATTGTAATAGTTCATATTCCAATAGTTAATATTGTAGTAGTTAATATTATAGTAGTTAATATTGTAATAGTTAATATTGTAATAGTTAATATTGTAGTAGTTAATATTGTAATAGTTAATATTCCAATAGTTAATATTGTAGTAGTTAATATTGT
Source organism: Hoplostethus atlanticus (assembly GCA_034670405.1). Lineage (NCBI taxonomy): Eukaryota > Metazoa > Chordata > Actinopteri > Trachichthyiformes > Trachichthyidae > Hoplostethus > Hoplostethus atlanticus. Next base: position 1,003,955 of record JAXDDX010000129.1, on the reverse strand, counting down.
AGTAGTTAATATTGTAGTAGTTAATATTCCAATAGTTAATATTGTAGTAGTTAATATTGTAATAGTTAATATTCCAGTAGTTAATATTGTAGTAGTTGATATTGTAGTAGTTAATATTCCAATAGTTAATATTGTAGTAGTTAATATTGTAGTAGTTAATATTGTAATAGTTCATATTCCAAGTATTGTTATTACTTTTATTGCTGCCGTTAATTATGAATATGCAAATTAACACATTTTCATAAGAATTGTCACTGAGGATGCTGACGAACCCAACCACCCTGTCCTCCCTCCTCCTCTCCTCTCCTCTCCTGTCCTCCTCTCCTCCTCCCCCTCCTCCAGGCGGAGAACCTCCTCCTAGATGCAGACATGAATATAAAGATAGCAGATTTTGGGTTCAGTAATGAGTTTACTGTCGGAGGTAAACTGGACACTTTCTGTGGGTCACCTCCTTATGCTGCTCCTGAGCTGTTCCAGGTACACACACACACTCACACACATACACACACACTCATACACACTCATGCACACACACACACACTCATACACACTCATACACACTCTGTTGAATCAAAATGGTTAACTAAAGATTCAGAGTCACGTGGTGATTTACTGAAGTATATTTAATAACACAAAGCTGAGCTCAGAGAGAGTACACAGAGAGTATAAGGCTAGGGAGGACAAGGGGGTAGTTTCTAAACATCTACAAGGTTCTTCTACTCGTTAGTCTGAACAATGATGCTGTGTGAAAGTGTCTTGGGTGAAGGGCTCTCCGGTATCATGGGACAAGCCTTCCACCGATGACACACCAGACACTTGGACAGTTCATCATGTCACACCAACCCTAACATCTACTCTAAGGACACATTAAAGTCACAAGATACATGAACTCTTCCACACACTCACACATACACACGTAGTTGGGTATACTGGTACTAGTTAGTTATAATGGTACTAGTTGGTTATATTGGTACTAGTTAGGTAGGCGGGTTAGTTAGACTAGTTAGTCAGAATGGTACTAGTTAGTTAGACTGATACTAGTTAGAAGGTTGTAATTAGTCAGGCTGGTACTAGTTAGGTAGACTGGTTAGTTAGACATAATGACACTAGTTAGTTAGACTAGTTAGTCAGAATGGTACTAGTTAGTTAGACTGATACTAGTTAGAAGGTTGTAATTAGTCAGGCTGGTACTAGTTAGGCAGACTGGTTAGTTAGACAGAATGCCACTAGTTAGTTAGACTAGTTAGTCAGAATGATACTAGTTAGTTAGACTGATACTAGTTAGAAGGTTGTAATTAGTCAGGCTGGTACTAGTTAGGTAGACTGGTTAGTTAGACAGAATGACACTAGTTAGTTAGACTAGTTAGTCAGAATAGTTAGACTGGTACTAGTTAGTCAGAAGGTTTCAGTTAGACAGGCTGGTACTAGTTAGTTAGACTGGTAGTAGTTAGATTGGTATTAGTTAGTCCGACGGGTACTAGTTAGTCAGAATGGTACTAGTTAGCCAGACTGGTATGTTTGTCTCTACAGGGTAAGAAGTATGATGGTCCAGAGGTGGACGTCTGGAGTCTAGGAGTGATCCTCTACACTCTGGTCAGTGGATCGCTGCCCTTTGATGGACAGAACCTCAAGGTCAGACAGGGTCACAGGGTGGGGGGGGGGGGATAAATGTGTGTGTGTGTGTGTGTGTTGGTAGTTTGTGTGTGTGTCTGTGTGTGTTGGTAGTTTGTGTATTGGGTCTTCAGTGTGTGTGTTAAGTGTGTGTTGGTAGTTTGTGTGTGTGTCTGTGTGTGTTGGTAGTTTGTGTATTGGGTCTTCAGTGTGTGTGTTAAGTGTGTGTTGGTAGTTTGTGTGTGTGTCTGTGTGTGTTGGTAGTTTGTGTATTGGGTCTTCAGTGTGTGTGTTAAGTGTGTGTATGGATGATGGACAAATGAAGACTGGTGTGTGTTTGTTTTAAAGGATAGATGAATTTTGCATCATCCAACATTCCCTCTCCCTGTCTGCCTGCCTGTCTGCCTGTCTGCCTGTCTGTCGGCTTGCCTGTCTGTCTGCCTGTCTGTCTGCCTGCCTGCCTGTCTGTCTGCCTGTCTGCCTGCCTGTCTGTCTGTCTGTCTGTCCGCTTGTCTGTTGGCTTGCCTGTCTGTCTGCCTGCCTGCCTGTCTGTCGGCTTGCCTGTCTGTCTGTCTGTCTGCCTGCCTGCCTACCTGTCTGTCTCTCTAGGAGCTGAGAGAGCGGGTACTGCGAGGTAAATATCGGATTCCCTTCTACATGTCGACGGACTGTGAAAACCTCCTGAAACGCTTCTTGGTTCTCAACCCTGGAAAACGAGGAACACTGGAGGTGAGCCAGCTAATATATATCAATATACTGTCAAATATATATATATATAGGGTAATATATTATATATATTATTAATATATCATCAATATGGGGGGGGGGGGCAAACAGGAAATATATATCGAACTTTGATATATATACATGGGACATTGAGTTTGGATCAGGACCAACGGGACGGATGCGTATTTGTTTCTACTCTAGTGGAGAATGTCTGAGAGTGGAAGGGAGCCTGTACGATGTGTTCAAGGACAATAGTTTTCTAGAAACTAAAGCGATCGCTTGCTCCAGGACACCAAATGTTGCGGCTGTCGGCAGGGAGCTGAAGCTTTCAGTTAATATTAGCATATTAACAAATATACATTAATATACCCTCTAATATATACATCAGTATACTGCATAATATATATCTTTCAATATACCATCTAATACATAGTAGTACCTTTAAGTGTCTGCTGAAGTGTCCTTGAGCAAGACACTGAAACACCAGCTCCAGCAGTGCTGTTCTGTAACTGACCCCTGACCCCTGACACTGACCCCTGACACTGACCCCTGACACTGACCCCTGACACTGACCCCTGACACTGACCCCTGACTCTGACCTCTGACCCCTGACACTGAGAGACTTTGTCCACAGATCATTCAGGTGTCATCTGATCTGCAAGTCCAGACTATCCAATGTCTGTCTGTCTCTGTCTCTCTGTCTCTCTGTCTGTCTGTCTGTCTGTCAGCAAATCATGAAGGATCGGTGGATCAACGCTGGTTGTGAGGAAGAGGAACTGAAACCCTTCACTGAACCAGAGCTGGACATCAGTGACCAGAAGAGGATAGGTATACACACACACACACACACACACACACACACACACACACTTAATGCTGTAATGGTTACTCCAGTCTGACCAGTATGCTGGTTGTACTGGTTTCAGACGTCATGGTGGGGATGGGTTACTCCAGAGATGAGATCCAGGACTCCCTCAGCAGGATGAAGTATGATGACATCACCGCCACCTACCTGCTGCTGGGACGCAAGACCACCGAGGTGAGACGTTATGATAATAATAGATAGCTCTTATCCAAAGAGTTTATAAAGGAAGGAATCAAATCAAGAATAGTGAAATGCACAGGGAGATAAACAGAACAATAAAAAAATAGCTAAAAATGAAAACATAAAACATACATAACATAAACATAAAATAAAGAGAAGAATGGGGAGGCTACCTTAGCACTAGGCCCATGATCGTCAGCTGGGATCTCCAATAAATGCTCACATCTCCAACTAACATTACTGCTGATAACATTAGTCTGAACCTTCAGTCTGGTTCGGCTAGGGCAGACAGGAAGTCCTGAACCTTCAGTCTGGTTCAGACGTCAAATCAAATCTTGACCAATACTGTAGCCTCCTCTATCTTCCCCTTCTCTACTGTGACCTCCTCTCCTCCTCCAGATGGAGGTCAGTGATTCCTCCTCTTCCAGCTGCGTGTCCTTGGTGAAGGCTCGTCCATCCAGCAGCAGTCAGTCTCCTGCTCACCTCCTCGCCCAGCGCTCCTCCTCCTCCAAACAACGGCGATACAGCGACCAAGGTAGAGCGAGACAGGGAGAGGAACAGAGAGACAGACAGGGACAGACCTGACTGTGTGTAGTTGGTGTGAGTTGTGATATTAGAGACAGTAGAAACATCTACAAGACTTTTATTCTCTAGCCATGTTAGTTTAATGAAATATTATTAGAATAATGACCTCCCCCACTCTTCCTGCCTTCTACTCCCTCTCCTCCCTGTTCTACCCCGTTCTCCTCCTCTCCAGTGGGTCCAGTCTCCTCGGTCGCTCCTCATCCCAGGAGGACTCAGACGGCGGCAGCAGAGGGGGAGGTGAAACAGGAAGTAGGAGGTCAGACCAGGAAGTCCAGTCCGGCTGGGGGGAGCCCTCTGCTGGGAAATGCCAACAACCCCAATATGGCCGACATCCCCGACCGCAGGAAGACCTCAGCCACGCCCACCGTGAGTACCGCATCAATTATCACCTTAACGAGTTTCATCCTAAAGTAACAAACTGACACCACTGTGACAATGAGAAGTAACATTACAGATTAACATTATAGATAATAATATTATAGGTAATAACATCTAATAATATTATAGATAATAATACTATAGCTAATAAAATTATAGATGATAATATAGGTAATAACATTATAGATAATATTATAGGTAATAACATCTAATAATATTATAGCTAAAAACACTATAGATAATAACATAGATAATAATATTATAGATAATAACATTATAGATAATAATACTATATATAGTGGCTTCAATGTCCCACTTTTACTAAGCCACTGTTTGAGCAGGGTTGACAACACGCAATCCAAACAGTAAGCAACCGCAGATCAAGTCAACAAAGGTATTTTATTAACAAAAGATTTTAACAAAGTTATTCTTAATTGACTTTCAAAAATAACAAAAACGTAATCAATAATTCAGCGGTATACTTTTTTATAATTTGCAGTCGAAAAATTGTTGTTCTTTTCCCCAGGTGTAGTTAATCCCTTAATAAATAAACAACATTCATGCAGTAGCAGAGCTGACCCCTAGGGGGGAGCAAGGCATAAGCACACAGAAATCATTCAACATTCATATTTAACTATACCATATTTAACATAGCATGTTTGTATACCGCTTTATATGAGTCATTTTACTTTCATACATTTCCCTTTTAACCACGACCATAGCTCATAGTTCATTATGGCTCCAACACTATAGATAATAATATTATAGATAATAACATTATAGATAATAACATCTATAATAGTATAGTGGTACATTGTAACATTGTCTGTCTGTCTCTCTCTCCCTGTCTGTCTGTCTCTCTCTCCCAGGGCGTGTCAGCAGGTATGACCAGGAGGAACACGTATGTTTGCAGTGAGAGGAACTCAGCAGAACATCACTCTGTCATCCAGAACGGCAAAGAGAACAGGTAGGACACAAAGAGAAGAGGTAGGACACTTCAGTAGGACACAAAGAGAACAGGTGGGACACAAAGTGAGCAGGTAGGACACTTCAGTAGGACACAGAGAACAGGTAGGACACAAAGAACAGGTAGGACACTTCAGTAGGACACAAAGAGAACAGGTAGGACACAAAGAGAACAGGTAGGACACTTCAGTAGGACACAAAGAGAACAGGTGGGACACAAAGTGAGCAGGTAGGACACTTCAGTAGGACACAAAGAGAACAGGTAGTACACAAAGAGAACAGGTAGGACACTTCAATAGGGCACAAAGAGAACAGGTAGGACACTTCAGTAGGACACAAAGAGAACAGGTAGTACACAAAGAACAGGTAGGACACTTCAATAGGGCACAAAGAGAACAGGTAGGACACAAAGAAGAGGTAGGACACTTCAGTAGGACACAAAGAGAAGAGGTAGGACACTTCAGTAGGACACAAAGAGAACAGGTAGGACACAAAGAGAAGAGGTAGGACACTTCAGTAGGACACAAAGAGAACAGGTGGGACACAAAGTGAGCAGGTAGGACACTTCAGTAGGACACAGAGAACAGGTAGGACACTTCAGTAGGACACAAAGAGAACAGGTGGGACACAAAGTGAGCAGGTAGGACACTTCAGTAGGACACAGAACAGGTAGGACACAAAGAGAACAGGTAGGACACTTCAGTAGGACACAAAGAGAACAGGTAGGACACAAAGAACAGGTAGGACACTTCAATAGGGCACAAAGAGAACAGGTAGGACACTTCAGTAGGACACAAAGAGAACAGGTAGGACACAAAGAAAACAGGTAGGACACAAAGAGAACAGGTAGGACACTTCAGTAGGACACAGAGAACAGGTAGGACACTTCAGTAGGACACAAAGAGAACAGGTGGGACACAAAGTGAGCAGGTAGGACACTTCAGTAGGACACAGAGAACAGGTAGGACACAAAGAGAACAGGTAGGACACTTCAGTAGGACACAAAGAGAACAGGTAGGACACAAAGAGAACAGGTAGGACACTTCAATAGGGCACAAAGAGAACAGGTAGGACACTTCAGTAGGACACAAAGAGAACAGGTAGCACACAAAGAAAACAGGTAGGACACAAAGAGAACAGGTAGGACACAAAGAGAACAGGTAGGACACTTCAGTAGGGCACAAAGAGAACAGGTAGGACACTTCAAGAGGACACAACTCAATACCAACTAGTCCTAACTTATCTTATAGTTTTAAATCTGCTCTAGTCAGGTTTCACTGTGAACCTCCAGTCGTCTTCTCAGTCTGAACCAGGAAGTGATGCTGCAGCAGAGCAGAGCGTCCCATCCCCACTACCTGAGACCGTAGATTCACCCTATTGGTCCAAATTGAATCCTGGTGTTGGTTTGGTCACTGGTGGGAAATCTCCACACAGGAAGTGACCAATCCAGACTGGAGAGAGAAACCCAGAAGAGAAAGCTGGACTCACCAACGTTAGATCTTTGGTTTCTTTGGTATGAAGCATCACAGACCGGTTTACTGACATCACTACACAGGGTTTCTGGGTAATGAAGTCCTCACAATTGGAACAGTTACCTTACTGCAAGCAGGTGAATTTGCCTGTTGAACAAACAAACATTAGCCACAACATTATTATAGGTATTATATGGTATTGCTGCCCTGCAGCCATATCATACTAGTGTTCAGAAAGACCGTCATTTACATCTCATCCAGAGCAGCTTTGAGTGAGCAGGTGGAGGTTCGGTGCCTTGCTGGGATTGGATGAACGACAGCCGGGCTGATCTGAGATGACCTGATCATGATCTGATCTTGATGTCCATCAACTTAATGGACCATCATTCTGACATACCTGCTGTGATCTGATGACATGGAGGACCTCAGGTGGCCTGCTATCGGGGCCACAACATCATTCAATCATAACAAATCTTACCGTTTTTTGTTCAGGAGACACTTAACCACTAATCACTAGACCAGTGTCATCATTTGTCTTTAGAGACTAACTAACCAATCAGTGACCACCTCCCGTCATGACAGGTAATGGTGACTTTCTACAGTCAGCATTACTGACTCGGTTTCACTCCCAGTTGGTTTAGATCAGTTAGTTGGGACCCTGAAGGGGTTTAGTTGGTTTTGTTTGGTCATATGAGAGCTCAGCAGTGAGAGGGGGGTTCTACTAACTAACTAACTAACTAACTAACTAACCTCCCAACTAGAGGAAGCACTGTGTTAGCTGGGTGGGATGATGTTGATGCTCCGTCTTGGTTTACCTGGAAGTCTTCTGTCCAATGAGGAAGTGAATCTCCCGCTGGGCTCAGGTAGAGTTGGCTGTGTGAAACGTGACTGAACTGATTCAGTCCAAAGCATCTGGACAGCTCAGCCTGTCAAGCTGCAGGTTTTCATTCCAACCAACCATTATAGCAGCTGGTATTTTTGGATTGAAGCTGCCGATATCTTGTACCATCCATTTTCCTTTGCATTTAGTATGTGTACAGCAAAAAAAAAGAAAAGTCAAACTAATATTGTATTTCAGTTTTATTTTTGACACTCGTGTGTTTCTGAAGCCAAGCTTGAATTTCTGTTAGCTTTTTCATTTTAGAAAATAAAATGACAAAAAAACAGATTTTTATTTTTATATTTGTCAGAAAAGAGTCAGGCTTGTATTGAAAATTAAAATGCAAATGAGGTTAGTTTCATTTGTCAGGATCTTTGAGAACAGATCGAAAAATAAATGGCTTGTCCTCCATTGGATGATAATCTAGTGTAATATAATGACAGTTCAGTTCCCATAGAAGTATTGATCAATTCTACAATAAATATGTAACCCTGCATTATCTCTGCCCCTCCCCTCCAGCACGGCGACCACACCCACCCAGAGGTCGGTAGGCGGTGCCTCAACCCACAGCATCAGCAGTGGAGCCACGCCCCCTGACCGGCTTCGTTTCCCTCGTGGGACGGCGAGCCGCAGCACCTTCCACGGTGGTCAGCTCCGCGAGCGCCGAACCGCCACCTACAACGGACCGCCCGCATCACCCAGCCTCTCCCACGACGCCACGCCCCTCGCCCAGTCCCGCACCCGAGGGTCCACTAACCTCTTCACCAAACTCACCTCCAAACTCACCCGCAGGTAAGCCACCACAGGGCATCATGGGAAAACCGGGGAGTTAAAATCCATTCAGTCTTCATCCACTGAGATTGATTAAATCTTTATTGACAGATTTACATGATGAATCACATTATCAGTGTACAGACGTGTCCAATAGGAAATCAGACAGACAGACAGACATGTAATTCATCTCTTCATCTCAATTACTGTTAGTGTCCGTCTGAACTGATCCAACCAACCAGCACAGCAGCTCACTAACTAGGCCCTCCTCTCTGGTTGACCAGACTAGAACGTCCATCTAGTCTCTGTGTCCTGGTCTGAGTCTACTGGTCTGTACCAGGACCAGGACTGAGACTAGAACATCCATCCCTCCGTCTCTCCTTCTCGGCTGGTCGGCTGGTCACTAGTTTCTTTGAACTCTTCACTGTCTTTAGCTGACTAACTAACTAACTAACTAACTAACTCTCTCTCTGTTCTTCCTCTGCTGTCAGAGGGGCTGTAGAGGGGGAGAGGAATGGGAGGCTGGAAGGTTCCAGGTGAGATGGAGATCTACAGACACACACACTGGTCATTGTAATAGGTCAGAGGTCACCAGGACTCTGCCACCATATGATGCATGTCCATATATGGAGATCCTTCACACACCAGTGTACCAGCAGGACTGGATGGGGCGGGGGGGGGGGGAGGGCTGGACTGTAGTATTTTCAAGTCCAACATATTCTAGTTTAGAGTGTTAATTAACACCTCCTTTCTCCTCTCCACCCCCCCCCCCCCCCCAGTCGTAATGTGTCATCTGAACAGAAGGAGGAGCCCCCCTCCCTGGCGCCCCCCCACCTGAAGGAGTCGAAGCCTCGGCCTCTCCGCTTCACGTGGAGCATGAAGACCACGTCGTCCATGGAGCCTCTGGACATGATGCGGGAGATCCGGAAGGTTCTGGATGCCAACAACTGCGACTACGAGCAGCGTGAGCGTTTCCTGCTGCTCTGCGTCCACGGTGACGGCCACGCCGAGAGCCTCGTCCAATGGGAGATGGAGGTGTGCAAGTTGCCCCGCCTCTCGCTCAACGGCGTCCGATTCAAACGCATCTCCGGCACGTCCATCGCCTTCAAGAACATCGCCTCCAAGATCGCCAACGAACTCAAACTGTAGAGAGAGAGAGAGAGAGAGAGAGAGAGAGAGAGAGAGAGAGAGAGAGAGAGAGAGAGAGAGAGAGAGAGAGAGAGAGAGAGAGAGAGAGAGAGAGAGAGAGAGAGAGAGAGAGAGAGAGAGAGAGAGAGAGATCACTTAGTCTGCTGGTTTGAAGGTCAAACTGAAGATCCAGCGAGTCCTGAACTGAAACATGTTAGCATTGTTATTATTATTGTTACTATGGTAACACTTTACTGAAGCATTTAGAAGTATAACTCCATTAGATGATTGGTCAGTTTATTATCATTCAGTATTCAACATATTGATCATGGTCATCATAACTATGATGCTTCTGATGCCGGTAAAGTGTCACCATGATTATTATTGGTGCTGAATGCACTACTGCTGACTGCAGACCCTCAATGCAGTATGAACTCCTCTGGGGAGGGGGCGGGGGTATTAAGTCCATCGTCATCATCCCTAGTCTACCCACAATTCCTCTGGGCCCTCCCTCTGTTTTGTCAGACAAAATGGCGGCTGGTTGCACAAATGATGAAGATGATGTGGTTATTGTTGACAGACGACACGGCTTCGCCTCTTATGGAAGTCACACACTCTTGTTAGGCTCTGAAGCTGCTGTCAGTGTGTTTTAAGGGTTAATTGGACCTGGTTCATTAAGCCTGTGCTGTACGGGGTTCCCCACCCCAGAGAGCAGGGGCGCCTCGACAATGCACTTCTCAAGATGGCTGACTGTGTGCAAAGGATCATGAGACTTGTGAAAATGGAAAGTGTTCCTTCTTGTTTAGCTCTGATGTATATTTAGTTGTTTCCTTTGCTCCTTCACAGCCGATTTGGTTTGTTTTAATGTCCTGAAGTTACTGACATGCCAAGTGCTCTGGCCCCGCCCACCAGACCCTGAGGGCGGAGTCTGACAAAACTGTTGCAGTACGGACCTGTTGGTTCTGAATGTAAATACTGTACGTTAGCATCACTGTTTCTTCCTTTGTCTTTTCTAAGTCCAGGCTGAAAGCCAGAGAGACGGACTTGTTACCATGACGATGAGTCATCAGTGTCTCCATTAAACACCTTGAACGCAACAGCTGCTTGTCTTCCTGTCAGTACCTCCAGCGGTAGTCAGCAAAATACACTTCTGGGGTCTAGGTTGATATTGAAAATACATGTTGGTTTTAAAATGTTTGAAACTGGTGGCATTAAAAACCCACGCAGGGCAGAGAGCTGAGGCACTTGAGTTAAACAGTCAGTAACTAGTCTTGTTAACATGAGGGGAATTTCAGTATTTTTAACCCTGGGCTCTATTTGTACAAATTCGTCATTTATACCACAAAATGGGTACAAGAAGTTTTGGAATTGCGCCGGTAGATCGCCGCAGTCGGCAGTCGAGAAACGGGCTGCAACGTAATCCACAGGGGCAAGTGGGCCGATCAAAGTACATCCACGAAAAGTGTTTTGTTTTTGATATGACAGAAAGGATCCTACAGAGATAGACCTTTGGTTAACCAGAAACAAGTCTTGCTCTGAAATCTGAGGTGAGTTGTTGCAGGAAGAGGTTCAACAACGGTATCTCTGTAGCGATCCTTTGATCGTCCCACTTGCCCCTGCGGATTACGTTGCAACCATAGCAGCCTGTTTCACGACTGCGGCGATCTACTGGAGCTATTCCAAGACTTTTTGTATCCAATTTGTACAAATAGAGCCCAGGGTTAAAAATACCAGAATTCCCCTTTAAGGCTAAATTGAAAGGTGCCTGATGAAAGCCAGACAGTGTTACACTAATGAATTATCGGCTAAAGAAGTCCAACTGTCACATCAGGACCTGAAGGGTCCTGCTGCTGCTCCCAGCATGCATCTGGCACGTTAGGGTTAACCCATGACGCTTATTGAAGGAACCAGTTGACTTCAGAACTTTCTCCCCCCATTGAAGACAGTGACAGACAAGACACCTTCCATGGGCCAAACATTTTATTTCAGTGTTAAGATCCATCCAACACTCAGAGGAAATACAAAATCCTTCACATGTTGGAAGACGGGTCTAACTTAGTGGCGCTAATGCTGGACAGAGTGGAGCTTCCTGGATGTAGTTACGATTATTGTTTCTGATATATATAGAGGGGGTTTACTGGTGAAGGGCAGGGGTCGGGGTCAAAAGGTCAAAGTGACAGTTCACTTCTGCTCAGGCATCAGGTCATCGATGGCCTGGCCAGCCTCCAGGCGCTTCTCCATGTCGACGAGCAGCTTGACGCCGTCCACCACCATCTGAACCAGCTCCACCTCCGAGAAGCCCAGCCGGTCAGCGTTGGAGATGTCAAAGACTCCACCCACCGCCGCCGTGTCCACGCCACCTAAGGGGAGGGGGTACAGTTTAATGTTAGAGGGGAAATGATTCGGGCGAAGTCTTAAGTGTTGATGTCCAGGAGACGGTGCAATAAGACGAGTTCAACAGGACGTTAGCTGGTTACTAGTCCACTAGACTGAACCTCAAGGTTTCTGTTCTCTGCAGTCTGTTAGGGTGTGATGTCACCATGACTCTGGAGACCAGATGACCTGGTCTTGTGGTGCGTTTCGTTTTCCGTACCTGTGCCGCGTTTCTGCAGCCTCAACCTCTTGAGGATTTCGCCAAACTTCTCGTGCTTGCTGACGTTGGGCAGTTTGACATGGACGCCGCCGCGGAGCCCGGTGCCCAGGTTGGACGGGCAGGTCAGGACGTAGCCAAGGTGTTCGTTCCACATGAACTCATGACTCCGGTCCTTGAACAAGGACTCGATCTGGTGGGCGGGAAAGTAGATTAGGCTAGTTCTGATTCCAACTAACCACAGCAGCTCATTTCACTAGTTAACTCCTTCAACCAGAAGGGGACTAGTTAGTGAGGAGCTGCTGTACTGGTTGGAATGATGGAAAACCACTGGATCACATTAAACTTGATCCCAGAGAGGATTCTGGGTCACTGCAACCACAGAATAAGAAACAGAAGTAATACAGGGTAGTTTAAAGTTACAGGAAGTTGAATGTTCGGCTTCCTGCCTCCATTATCAACTCAGTACCCAGGAACCAGCTGGTACTACAACCTGCAGTAAGGAGTAACAGTGATGTAATAGTCTGGCTGATAAATGATTGATGTTGACAGTTCAAACCAGACTTTGATATGATGGAGGTACTAGCTACATGACCCCCCCCAACCCACCTTGGTCAGGCCTGTACAGAAGCGGGTGAACACCTCCCTCATGTTGCCTCCTTTCTGCATGGAGATGACCCGGAGGTGGTCCTCCTCGTTCACCCACACCAGGAAGGTCTTATTGTCGTTGTGCCTGCAGGGGAGAGACACTCCAGGAATTAGCAACCACCACCTGACCCACTGCTTCATTCCTATTGGACAGTTATCAGTAAGTCTGAAGCCACAGACATAGCAGATTAACCCCGCCCCACAAATCCTGGACGCTGTTTGGGACCCGCCATGTTGGATATTACTACTGTATTTACACTCCTGTCATTTCTGCCTGATCCAGTGACTTGAGGTCAATACACCCCCCCCCGCCCAGTGAGTTACTGCAGACCCACCAGATGCCACGGCCGTCAGGCCAGTCACGGGCCATGCCGGACGCCAGCAGCAGAGGGGAGACCGGCTTGTCAAACAGGAAATGGTCATCGATCAGCTGTTGCTGCTCCTCATCTGTCATGTTCTTTAGAGCGTAGTAGGTTCCCTTCAGGTCTCCGTCCAGAGCGTCCAGACCTGCAGGACGAGGCGGCCATATTGGAGGTTAGCACATTTGCACGCAGTCCAGGCGTCTCAAGGCTACACTGACTGAGGTCAAGGGTCAGTAGATAGAAATATTATTATTAATAATAATAATAATAATAATAATAATAATAATAATAATAATAATGGCTCTGGTCCCGTCTGATTGATTAGATATTTATTGTAGAGTTGATAAATACTGAACTGATTCCAGACCAGTATGAAGAGGAGAAACACCTGGTTGTTTTTGAAAAACTAATTTAAATTTCTATTGTTCCATTTGTATTATCATAATCATCAAAAGGTTAACTGGTCCTGCAGTTCTCCTCACCAGCTGAAGGGGGCATCAGAGCGCTTCTGTCACATTTCAATATCAAAGGGGACATTTGCAATTCAGTCCTCAACCTGATTAGAAGTCATGGCGTGACTAGAGACCCAACGTGTTGCATAAGAGCTTCAGCTGGAACTAAAGCTGCTTCTATTATACCAGCAACATGTTGTTGGTCATGGATCATTTCATCTGATGTTTTGCTGGAAGCAGCAGACAAGACTAAAGTATGAATGAGCCCAAATATTTTTCTTAACCGTTTCATCACTGAAAGATCAGCTACCAGAACTCCTTCAGCATCTGGCTGCAATACAACCTGGGACAGACAGGGGGCACCGTCTGTCCGTTAGAACACTGAAGATAATGCAGTGAGACAGGCAGGCAGACTGGCTCAGTGACGTACTTTCGACGGAGAGGTTTTCGATGGCGCGTCGCTCTCCGCGGCTGCAGTGTGGTGGGAGACAGAAGCCACGGATACTCCTTCCTGTCCGCACTCTGGAGCTCAGCACGTAGTTTGGGTCCAGGTCGTCTCCGCCCTGCAGTGCAACATACACACTTCATACATGTCCTACAGCATGGACGAGGTCAGAGGTCAATAGTATGATGCAGTGCGTGAGTGACCTGCAGGTTGTCTGGGTTCAGGTCCGTCTTGTGCTTGTCTGACGGTTTGTATCCTCCGTGGCGGTCTTCGATCACGGGGTCCAGCAGGTCTTTGAACACCTCGTACGTCTCCTCGTCTCCGGCGACGCAGCCAACAGTCATGATGAAGGGATGACCTGGAGGAAGGGGATAATAAAGTTTTGAATGTAGACATCCTAGTTCAGGCTCAGGGAATTAGAGAGCAAACGGTACCCTCCTAAGGAGCCAATCCAATTAACAGTTTATTCTTATCTGATGTGGAGGATGAAGGACATCATCATCATAATCATCATCATCATCATCATCATCATCAGGCCAATGGGAAATCAGAGTGGAGGTTAATATGACATCAGCTCGACTGAGGCCCTTGAGCAAGGTCAAAGGAGTGGGGTGGGGGGTGGGGTAGTACCTGGGTTATCCACCCCGGTCTGGATGAGGTCATCCAGGGTAAAGCCGCTGGGCGTCTCCTTGTCCCGCAGGCTCGCATACATCTCTGGGGTCAGGATCTTGGCCATGTGGTTGTTGTGCTTGCTGAGGTCAGGGAACTCCTGCTCCGCCGAGTAGCTCATCTTCAGCTTGTTGTGGGTGTTTCCGAAAGGCATGACGTCGATTCACCTGCAACAGAGACAACATGAGACTGGAGACTGGCCTGGCACGGCCCGGGCCTTGAAATCCTGGAGATGATAAAGCAGGACAAAGACTCATTATGCAACACGGTGACGCAGTGGAAGCTGATGAAGCGAATTAGAGCGGAATTTAAATCGGGGGTTTTAACCCTCCGTGATCCGGATGGAAGACGCGTCACCGGACGGCCGGTCCGTTCTGATGGACGACGTTCTTAATTGGCGTCGATGCTGGAATGCGTCTGAGCCGCTGTGATGCTGCAGGCCTGCGGCACAGCGGACTGCGGAGAAGACAGGCTGCCGGTAGGACAGACTGCAAGGTCGTTATGGATGCAGGAGACACCGACACCGTCGCTGCACCAAACCAGTGGTCTGGATCAAGCTGGCCCCAAGCCAGCTGGAATCACGGACAGATTAATTGGAGCCGCAGACAGGCTGGAGCCGCAGACAGGCGGTCCCGGTGCACAAGACAGAACAAAATGTCCTTCAGCCTATTGTTCATCCTGGAGTCACAGACGAGCAACTGACCTCAGTCATCTGAACATCATGACGCACCTGCCTCCTAATTAACCGCGTCACCGCGAGCCGCCGGCAGCCTGTCGGTAATTAAACAGCTTCCTACCTTCAGACGCTTTTCTGTGGAAAAACACAAAACCTCTTCCTGCAGCAGACAGACGGACCGGCGGATTCTGCTTCAGAATTAAGAGGCTTTGCTGCTTTTATATGGAGCAGCTCTGCTCTGATTGGCTCCTATTTACAGTCCATTCATTCTATTGGTCAGCTGATCACATGGTCTCTCTCTCTCTCTCTCTCTCTCTCTCTCTCTCTCTCTGTCTCTCTCTCTCCCTCTCCCTCTCCCCCTCCCTCCCCTGGCCCCCCTCCTCTCTTTCCCTCTCTCTCTCTCTCTCTCTCTCTCTCTCTCCCTCCCCCTCCTCTCTCTTTCCCTCTCTCTGAATGATGGAGGGATGGAGGGTTGTTGTGATGATGGTAAGGTCACTATAATCTACATGAGTAATATAAAATTTCATATCACGGGTGAAATTGTGGGTGTTCTACTGGATGGACCAGGGGCACATTGTGGTTCTACTGGGTTCTATTGGGTTCTACTGGGTCACCAAGCAGAACAAATGAAACTTGATTCAAATAGTTTTACTAACCAACAGAAGTAGAAAGGATCCAAAAAGGATCTCTCTCCTTACTGCCTAAGCACTACAGCTCTGACCTTTGACCTCCTTACTATAGAGGCTTTCAGGTGGTGTAGCCTCGCCCCTCTGGCAGCCATCTTGGAGGTCCTCAGCTCTGAACAGCTGATTGTGTTTCTGTCCGTCTCAACAGAATTGAATCTTCATGGTTAATTTCTGTCTGTTTCTACTGAACTGATCATTTCATCACTGATCATCTGATTGATTTAGTGTTCAGATCATGTAGCTTGTTAGCTAGCTAACCATAGTATCTGGTCAGCTAACCATCACTGTGTTGTTGTTAGTCAGTAAACAGTTAAAAGAGACAGACAGAGAGAGAGAGGCGGGGTGGGCTGGTGGTGGTAACCCAGCCTGGAGACATGTGCTGGTGTTTTTATTCTTCATGTGATGTTCAGATGATTCTTGGTCGTCTACATTTTAGATTCAGCTGATTTAGACCCAGTGTGACGGGACTGTTCAGGGATCAAACCTGTGGCTGTTCTGTTACGGGACCAAACTCTCTGGAAACATGTTCTACTGCTGAGTCCATCGGTTCCCACACACTGGAATTAGAAATATTTATTTATAGAAGTATTTATTTCTCTTATTTCAGATCAGTGCTACAGAGTTCAGGACGGGGTTCATTTGGACCCAGTGTCTCCCACTCACTTCCTGATGACATGTCCATCACATGCTGATCTGTGATTCTTATATTGAGAGGAATTGTCCTTTAAGTCACAGTGGAGTTGGTGTCATGTGACCTCTGACCTCTGACACTACATCAGTAGTACCTCAGTAGATGTTAACATCTAAAATAAGATTAGAGTAGAATAGAAAATAGGGTCATAAATAAACAGAACTCAGCAATTACAACAAGAGAACATATTAGGTAGAAGTTAAAAGTATGAAAATAACATCATTTGAACATACTATGGTGTGACGAGGAGTGGCGAAGTGTGGCGAGGTGTGGTGAAGTGTAGGGAGGTGTAGGGAGGTGTGAAGTGTAGGGAGGTGTGGCGAGGTGTAGGGAGGTGTGGCGAGGTGTAGGGAGGTGTGGCGAAGTGTAGGGAGGTGTGGCGAAGTGTAGGGAGGTGTGGCGAAGTGTAGGGAGGTGTAGTGAAGTGTGGCGAAGTCTAGGGAGGTGTGGTGAGGTGTAGGGAGGTGTGGCGAGGTGTAGGGAGGTGTGGCAAAGTGTAGGGAGGTGTGGCGAAGTGTAGGGAGGTGTAGTGAAGTGTAGGGAGGTGTGGCGAAGTGTAGGGAGATGTAGTGAAGTGTAGGGAGGTGTAGGGAGGTGTGGCGAAGTCTAGGGAGGTGTAGGGAGGTGTGGCAAGGTGTAGGGAGGTGTAGTGAAGTGTAGGGAGGTGTGGCGAAGTCTAGGGAGGTATGGTGAGGTGTAGGGAGGTGTGGCAAGGTGTAGGGAGGTGTAGGGAGATGTGGCGAAGTGTAGGGAGGTGTAGTGAAGTTTAGGGAGGTGTAGGGAGGTGTGGCGAAGTCTAGGGAGGTGTGGTGAGGTGTAGGAAGGTGTAGGGAGGTGTGGCGAAGTGTAGGGAGGTGTAGTGAAGTTTAGGGAGGTGTAGGGAAGGTGTGGCGAAGTATAGGGAGGTGTGGTGAGGTATAGGGAGGTGTAGGGAGGTGTGGCGAAGTGTAGGGAGGTGTGGCGAGGTGTAGAGAGGTGTAGTGAAGTGTGGCGAAGTGTAGGGAGGTGTAGTGAAGTGTAGGGAGGTGTGGCGAGGTGTAGGGAGGTGTGGCAAAGTGTAGGGAGGTGTGGCGAGGTGTAGGGAGGTGTAGGGAGGTGTGGCAAAGTGTGGCAAAGTTTAGGGAGGTGTGGTGAGGTGTAGGGAGGTGTGGCAAAGTGTAGGGAGGTGTGGCGAAGTGTAGGGAGGTGTAGGGAGGTGTAGTGAAGTGTGGCGAAGTGTAGGGAGGTATAGTGAAGTGTAGGGAGGTGTGGTGAGGTGTAGGGAGGTGTGGCGAGGTGTAGGGAGGTGTGGCAAAGTTTAGGGAGGTGTAGGGAGGTGTGGCGAAGTGTAGGGAGGTGTGGTGAGGTGTAGGGAGGTGCAGGGAGGTGTGGCGAAGTCTAGGGAGGTGTGGTGAGGTGTAGGGAGGTGTGGCGAGGTGTAGGGAGGTGTAGGGAGGTGTGGCGAAGTGTGGCGAGGTTGAAGACGTTCCTCTTTCAACACTTCTACTTCTACTTTTTCTACTATTTACATACTAATAATTATTTTTAATTTCTTAATTCTGAAGATGTTGCATCTTCAATCTTCAATCTGAAATTGATTGTGTTTTTTTTACATCCTATTGGTGCCGCTTTGTAATGATCTAGTCCTCTGGGATCAATAAAGGTCATTGTATCTTACCTTCCTTCCCTTAAACCATCAGACTGTGAACCCACAGAAGAATTCAGAATTTAGAATTAGAATTAGAGAATGTAGACTGAGAATATCGTCTAGATTTACTAGTGATGGATGTTCACGTAACTAGAATCACTAAAGCACCAAACTCATGTGTTTATCTGTGGCTTGAGGCCCGACAGAGCTTTGAGCCACTGAGAGTCATGGATGTGGGTGGTCCCAGAGTTTATAATGATGATAATAATAATAATAATAATAATAATAATCATGATGATGATGATGATGATGATGATGATGATGATGATAACAATAACAATAATAATAATAATAATAATAAAGAACCTTTAAAAGCTAAATAAAATGTGAAGATGTGAATACACACTAAAGGCCAAACAGACTGAAAGGGAAAACCAAGACTGAAAGGAGAAAGTGATCTGGTGGATCCGGTTCAGATCCTTTATTATTGATGCCGGCATGTCAGTGATCACGCATGGCTGGCATTTTAATTAGGAGGACAGACTGGATGACAGAAACACAGTAGAAACACAGACAAGTACAATAGAAACACAACAAAAAACACAGCAGAAACGCAGCAGAAATACAGTAGAACACAGTAGAAACACAGTAGAAGCAATAGAAAAACAGAAGAAACAATAGAAACACATCAGAAACATCTGGACGATCTGCTCTTTTTCCTCCTCAGGTAGCCAACCTGTTAGAAAAGATTTGAACGAAACCTCAAATCAAAACTACAGAATCATATACTGACTTATATACTTGTATACTGACTCATATACTACTGACTCGAATACTGACTTGTATTCTAACTCATGTACTTGTTTACTAACTCAGGTACTTGTAAACTGACTCAGGTATTTGTATACTGACTTGTGTACTTGTAAACTGACTTGTGTACTTGTATACTGAATTGTGTACTTGTATACTGAAAATTGACTCATGTACTTGTATACTGACTTAGGTACCTGTAAACTGACTCAGGTATTTGTATACTGACTCATATACTTGTAAACTGACTTGTGTACTTGTAAACTGACTCAGGTACTTGTATACTGACTTATGTACTTGTAAACTGACTTGTGTACTTGTATACTGACTTGTGCACTTGTATACTGAAAATTGACTCATGTACTTGTATACTGACTTAGGTACCTGTAAACTGACTCATGTATTTGTAAATTGACTTGTGTACTTGTAAACTGACTCAGGTACTTGTATACTGACTTATGTACTTGTAAACTGTCTTATGTACTTGTAAACTGACTTGTGTACTTGTAAACTGACTTAGGTACTTGTATACTGACTCAGGTACTTGTATACTGACTTATGTACTTGTAAACTGACTCGTGTACTTGTATACTGACTCGTGTACTTGTAAACTGACTCGTGTACTTGTATACTGACTTGTGTACTTGTATGCTGTCCTACATAGCTCATGTCTTGTTGTAATAAAGTGTCAGGTTATTATCAGACAGAATCTGAATCCGACACGACGACCTGCTGCATTTTTAACCAGCAGCAGAATCAGGTCAGACCTTCAATAATGAATTCTCCGACTCCTCCTACCTCTGCTCCCATTCATCCTCTTTCTCCCCCATCCTCATCCTACTCCTCCTACCTCTCCTCTTCTTCCTCTTTTTCTTCTTCACCCTCTTCTTCCCACCTCTCCTCTTCTTCATCTTCCTCCCCCTTCACCCTCCTCTTCCTCCTACTCCTCCCACCTCTCCTCTTCCTCCCCCTTCACCCTCCTCTTCCTCCTACTCCTCCCACCTCTCCTCTTCCTCCCCCTCCTCCTTGCCCTCCTCTTCCTCCTCCTGGAACCATAATGACTCTGCTTTTTTAAAATAAAAACGGGTAAATCAGTAAAGAACCCAGTGTGGATCTTTAATCCTGCTGGTATAGACCCTTTCATATGTTCTTAAAGGTTCTTTACAGAACCATGAAGGGTTCTGTGTGTGTTCAAGATTCAAGATTCAAGAAGTTTATTTGTCACATACACACACGAGGTGTGCAGTGAAATGTAAAGTGGCAATGCTCAGCAGAAATGTGCAAAGGGCAAATAACAGGTTCACACTATTTACAATAAACCAACACAATATTTACAATGTCACAGTAAGAGCTCTATATAAAAAACAACACAATATTTACAATAAGAGCACTTTATAAAAATATAGTAAAAAGGGAAATTGTATGTATGTAATATAATATAAATTATAAATTATGTGTAGTCTTTACCTAAGTGTGTGTGTGCATGTGTGTGTGTGTGTGTGTGTGTGTGTGTGTTTAGAGGACAGATTTGCTGCAGTGTTTGGATGTGACTCCCTGACCTTGACGAGTGAGAAGGACACACACACACACACACACACACACACACACACACACACCCCATACAGACATCTGTGTCTTGATGAAGCAGGTTTCAGGCGGCTCAGCAGATTCCTCCTTCAGGCTGCAGACAGCAACAGATATATAGATCTACAGATGACATCATCCCTCTCTGGATTAGAGCTCTGAGATCTCAGATCATGGCAGCAGCATCCTGCTAATACTCATCTCTTCTTCTGTGGGATCTTAAACTGCAGCCTGATATGACAACTTCCTGTCAGCCTTAACAAGGTTCACTCACCTAGAGCATTTGTTCCCAAACTGGGCTCCAGGGACCTCCAGGGACCTCCAGGGGTCCTTGAGGAGTTTCCAGGAGTCCTTGAGGATAATGCAGTATATCCTTAGTGATTTGAGGGGTCCTTGAGGGGTTTCCAGGGGGTTGGCCATCCAGCCAAGCTACACTTCTGCTACTGGAATCCAAAAAAGTCCAAAATAGTTTACCTAATATGTAAAACGCATCACTTCCTGTCTTCAAGAAGCATTTCCTGCCACTGATCATGACAAAGAAAAGAGTCTGGATCCATTAACAAAGATTGCAGCATGAATAATGGATAAATTAATATTAATATTAACATTAATACTAAATAGATTAATATTAATATTAAATGTATTTAATAACATTAACAACGCTACATTAACATGTTAATATCAATACTAATACTAATATTAATATTGATAATAACATGTTAATTAAATGTTATTAATGTTATTAATGTTATTAATGTTAATGTTAATATATTAATGTAATGCTATTAATGTTACTGTCAATGTTAATGTTAATGTTAATGTTAATGTTATTGTATTCATGTATGTTATTAATGTTAAAGACCCCCCCTCCTCACACACACACTCAGGCTCCACCCCTCTTCATTGAAAGATTAATTTGCATATGAACTCAGGGTTTATTAATGAAACAGAGGCTCTATTGTCTCTATTGTCTCTATTGTCACCATGTGGACGAAAACACTGGTGACGTAATGCTCACTCTACCTGTCTGTCTCTCTCCTGTCTGTTTCTCTTTGTTTCTCTGCCTGTCTGTCTGTCTGTCTGTCTGTCTGAAGCCCTGTATTACTCTTCCACTATGTTAATACTCTCTCTCTCTTTTCCTTCCCTCCCTCATCCCTCCATCCTCTCTCCTTTTGCCTTTGACTCATTTTATTACCCAGCATCCATCAGTGTCAGAGGCCCTGCCCCCTCCCCGGTGGCTGCTAGGTAACTCTGCACCTGGATTCTGATTGGCTCTACCCTCATCTCCCCCTCTCTATTTTTATTTGTCATTTATTCCTCCACCAGCAGCCACATCCCATAATACCCCCCATAACCCCATATCCTGTACATCCCATAATACCTCCCATAACCCCATATCCTGTACATCCCATAACCCAGACTAAGGGAGACTTAGTCATTACATTACATTACAGTCATTTATCAGACGCTTTTATCCAAAGCGACTTACAATAAGTGCATTCAACATAGGCAAGAAAACTACTAGTCACCAGAAATCGTAAGTGCATTATCGTAGTCACATTAGAGACTGGGCACATTAGTTATTATAGACTAGTTATTATAGACTGGGCACATTAGTTATTATAGACTAGTTATTATAGACTGGGCACATTAGTTATTATAGACTAGTTATTATAGACTGGGCACATTAGTTATTATAGACTAGTTATTATAGACTGGGTACAGTAGTTATTATAGACTAGTTATTATAGACTGGGTACATTAGTTATTATAGACTAGTTATTATAGACTGGGTACATTAGTTATTAATTAAATATTGCTATGTGTTTGTGTGAATGTAATGAGGTGAAGAAATGTGTTCTGTCCCTTTAAGATTCACGGGATCATGAACGGCTAAATGAGAGGAAGTGACGGGAGGAACAATCACTCAACCCGGGAAATGTGAAAGAAATGTTTGTTCCTCGTGCTGTCTGAAGTAAATGTGATAGATTAAGGTCGGATTACTGAAACGGATGAAACACAAAGATCCAGATCGCCGGAGAAACGGCAGCAAACCCTCCGCTCGGTGTGGACGCCCTTCCGGTCTGCCTCCCGCCGATGAGCCTGAACAGGTGAGACCGAACCACTGTTAGTCTGGACCGGGCCGCGGTACCGGTAAAGCATCCCGGTTGACGTTATGGTTTGGTTTACTCTCTGGATTGCTGGATTTGTTGCTGAAAAGGACTGCCTATTATTTTGGATTAAGGCTGTATCGGACTGAAAGACTTTACATGAATTCCTGTCACTGTGTGAATGGTGTCTCATACTGTCTCATACTGTCTCATAATGTCTCATACTGTCTCATACTATCTCATAATGTCTCATACTGTCTCATAATGTCTCATACTGTCTCATAATGTCTCATACTGTCTCATACTGTCTCATAATGTCTCATACTGTCTCATACTGTCTCATACTGTTTCATACTGTCTCATACTGTCTCATAATGTCTCATACTGTCTCATACTGTCTCATAATGTTTCATACTGTCTCATACTGTCTCATAATGTTTCATACTGTCTCATACTGTCTCATAATGTCTCATACTGTCTCATAATGTTTCATACTGTCTCATACTGTCTCATAATGTCTCATACTGTCTCATACTGTCTCATAATGTTTCATACTGTCTCATACTGTCTCATACTGTCTCATAATGTCTCATACTGTCTCATACTGTCTCATAATGTTTCATACTGTCTCATACTGTCTCATACTGTCTCATAATGTCTCATACTGTCTGGGTCTGTACAGAACACTGGACTGGGAGAAGGGTAAGGGGAACACAAACAACCCTTTTTGTGATAACTCAGCCCTAATTGAGTGTTTAGGACTGATTGTTATAATAATAACAAAAATTATAATAAATAATAATAATGGTGATAATAAAATGTATCAAACAACAACAACAATACTACAGTATATATATTTATATAGTATTCTTGAAAGCAAAGTAATAAATAACAGGAAACGTGAAGATGCTGATTTCGACAGAGATGAATGAAGCCCTAGAGGCTGGATACCAAGCTTTCACTACCCTCCCCCATCCCTCCTGCCTCCATCCTTCCCTCCCCATCCCTCCCCATCCCCCTCCTCCATACCTCCCATCCCCCTCTCCCTCTTCCCTCCATTCTCCATCCATCAGCATGTAGAAACTGCAGTCCAACTCAGCCTTTCACTTATTCATGAACCACAGGGATGACGAGGAGGAGGAGAGAGAAGGTATAAATATATTTATATATATTTATATATATTTAGCTGCTAGTGAAAACCTTGTATCTCCAAACCCAGATACAAGCAGGCTTGTTTCCATCTTCATCACCAGTTTCTCCAGGTGTTTCAAGGTTCCATGCATAAAGCAGCCTGGAGTCCTTGAGCAGGAGACCCACCAACACTGCTGAGTTAGCAGGTTGTCACATGACAACAGTGATGTGCTCTCACGCTACCTCAGCCTGCAGCCAATCACTGCCCCCCTCAGCCTCCTCCTTGTCCTATTGGCTGAGGGATGTCAACAGTACTGGATCCTCACATGCAGCAGCACGCCACGCAGCCATGCAGACGGCTGCAGGAGGAAGCAGAGGAGATCTGCATGACTCTGATACACACTGATACACACTAATACACACTAGTACACACTAATACACACTGATGTTACTTTTCAATACAACATGTTGTCATGGTACTAAATGCCATGACAACATGTTGTCGCCATCATACTGTGTTGGAAGGTAACAGACATGTTAGACACTCACTTCCTTATTAATTTACATGCAGCCCGGGGGTCCGGGGGTCCGGGGGTCCGGGGGTCCGGGGGTCCTGGCAGCACCGCCACTCTCCCAGGCCTTGTTTCCAGGCAACCTGGAGCCGACGGCCATGCCTGCTTTGTTTGTCACTGCTTGACTTATTTGTTAATGGACGGCTCGTTACGCCAGAGCTGCTCTGTCCAAACCATCCAGGGTTCATCAGAGGCCGGAAGGCTGCAGGGAGACCTAGACCAGGACCAGGATCTGGATCTGGACCTGGACCTGGACCTGGAACTACATGGTTAAATATTTAATATGAGCTCTGCCTCCATTCAGACACTCCTGTTTCTAAAAAACTAAAACGACACTTGCAGGTATTCGGTTTAATTTTCTAACATTTGAGGTTCTAAAGTGAAAACAATCATTCAGAGATACACTAACACAGTAGTACAGTAGCTACTGACACCAGGACAACAGACCTCTACAGACTAACACAGTAGTACAGTAGCTACTGACACCAGGACAACAGACCTCTACAGACTAACACAGTAGTACAGTAGCTACTGACACCAGGACAACAGACCTCTACAGACTAACACAGTAGTACAGTAGCTACTGACACCAGGACAACAGACCTCTACAGACTAACACAGTAGTACAGTAGCTACTGACACCAGGACAACAGACCTCTACAGACTAACACAGTAGTACAGTAGCTACTGACACCAGGACAACAGACCTCTACAGACTAACACAGTAGTACAGTAGCTACTGACACCAGGACAACAGACCTCTACAGACTAACACAGTAGTACAGTAGCTACTGACACACCAGGACAACAGACCTCTACAGACTAACATAGTAGTACAGTAGCTACTGACACACCAGGACAACAGACCTCTACAGACTAACACAGTAGTACAGTAGCTACTGACACCAGGACAACAGACCTCTACAGACTAACACAGTAGTACAGTAGCTACTGACACACCAGGACAACAGACCTCTACACACTAACACAGTAGTACAGTAGCTACTGACACCAGGACAACAGACCTCTACAGACTAACATAGTAGTACAGTAGCTACTGACACCAGGACAACAGACCTCTACAGACTAACACAGTAGTACAGTAGCTACTGACACCAGGACAACAGACCTCTACAGACTAACACAGTAGTACAGTAGCTACTGACACACCAGGACAACAGACCTCTACAGACTAACATAGTAGTACAGTAGCTACTGACACCAGGACAACAGACCTCTACAGACTAACATAGTAGTACAGTAAGATTCAAGATTCAAGATTCAAGAAGTTTAATTGTCACATACACACACGAGGTGTGTAGTGAAATGCAAAGTGGCAATGCTCAGCAGAAATGTGCAAAATAACAGGTTCACACTATTTACAATAACCAACACAATATTTACAATGTCACAGTTTTTAAGAGCTCTATATAAAAAAACAACACAATATTTACAATAAGAGCACTTTATAAGAAAATATAGTAAAAAAAGGGAAAATTGTATGTATAATATAAATTATAAATTATGTGTAGTCTTTACCTAAGTGTGTGTGTGCATAAGAGGGGCAGTGTGTGTGTCTTGGTGGGGGCCCTGGTGAGGTCAGAGTTCACAGTCCTGATGGCCTGAGGAAAGAAACTCCGTCTCAGTCTCTCTGTTTTGGCAGCGTGACTACGGAGGCGCTTGCCTGACCGCAGCAGCTGAAACAGTCCGTTGTTGGGGTGGTGAGGATCCTTCATGATCCTGCAGGCTCTGGTTCTGCACCTCCTGGTGTATAAGTCCTGCAGGGTGGGGAGTGTAGTTCCAATAGTGCGCTCAGCCGAACGCACTACTCTCTGCAGAGCCTTCCTGTCCTGAGCGGAGCTGCTGCCAAACCAGGCAGTGATGCTTCCTGTCAGGATGCTCTCTACAGCTCCAGAGTAGAAGGACTGAAGGATCCTCCGGGAGACTTTAAATTTCCTCAGTTGCCTGAGGTGGTAAAGGCGCTGCCTCGCCTTTCTCACCAGAGTGTCAGTGTGTGTGGACCATGTGAGATCTTCGGTGATGTGGACTCCCAGGTATTTATACCTGCTCACCCTCTCCACAGTATTCCCATTAATCCCCAGTGGTGAGTACGTCCTCTGTTGTTGTGTCCTCCTAAAGTCCACAATCAGCTCCTTAGTTTTGGTGACATTCAGGAGGAGGCTGTTGTCCTGGCACCAGAGTGACAGATCAGCAACTTCCTCCAGGTAGGCCTTCTCGTCGTTGTTGGAGATCAGGCCCACCACCACTGTGTCATCCGCAAACTTAATGATGGTGTTGGAGCTGAACCTGGCCACACAGTCATGTGTGTACAGGGAGTACAGTAGGGGGCTGAGGACGCAACCCTGGGGGGATCCTGTGTTCAGGGTGAGGGGGTTGGAGGTGTGTCTACCCACCCTGACCACCTGGGGCCTGGCGGTCAGGAAGTCCAGGATCCAGGCACACAGGGGGGTGTTCAGTCCCAGCTCCATCAACTTGCCAGCCAGTCTGGTGGGGACTATGGTATTGAAAGCTGAACTATAGTCAATGAACAGCAGTCTCACATAGCCCCCCTTCCGGCTGTCCAGATGAGAGAGTGTGGTGTGCAGTACCTGGGAGACAGCATCATCCGTGGATCTGTTGGGACGATAAGCAAACTGCAGCGGGTCCATGGAGCAAGGGAGGAAGGCGCAGATGTAGTCCTTAATCAGCCTCTCGAAGCATTTCATGACCACCGAGGTGAGGGCCACCGGTCGGTAGTCATTCAAGCATGCTGGAGAAGCATTCTTGGGCACAGGGACAATAGTGGATCTCTTGAAGCAGGCGGGGACCACAGACTCAGCCAGGGAGATGTTGAATATAGTGGTGAACACTGGAGCTAGCTGATTAGCACAGGTCTTCAGTACTCGCCCAGATATGCCATCCGGACCAGCAGCTTTCCTGGTGTTCACCCTCGTCAGAGCCCTCCTCACACTGTGCTCGGTCACAGAGAGTGTGTGTTCATCCCCAGCGGTAGAACTCACTCCGGCTGCGCTAACGGTGATGTTGTTAGCCGGCGAGCTAGCGCTGTTGTTGCTAGCCTCAAACCGTGCATAGAATGAGTTCAGGTCCTCCGCTAGGGATGCGTCGGCACTCACAATTGCGGGGGGTCTGCCCTGGTAGTCCGTTATAGTCCGTAGCCCCTGCCATAGGCGTCTGGTGTCGCGCTGCTCCATCTGCGACTCCACTCTGTCCCTATACCTCCTCTTGGCCTCCTTCACCGCCCTTCTCAGTCCATAGGACGCTGCCTTGTGCTCGTCCATGTTGCCGGATACAAGACCGGAGTTATAGGCAGCAGTGCGGGCGTTCAAAGCGTCGCGGATGGATTTATCAACCCACGGTTTTTGGTTAGGAAAGGACCTAACTTTTACCGTGGGGACGATGGTGTCCACTAGCGTTGCTATGAAGCTCGTTACTACTTCCGTAAACTCGCTGACGTCCCTGGAACTGGATTGGAACATGTCCCAGTCGACGTCACGCAGAGCGTCCTGTAGCTCAGCCTCTGTTTGGTCAGACCACCGCTTTACGTCCCTCGTCACTACCGCTTCCCGTACTATCCTTTGTTTATACTCCGGTAGCAGGAAAATGGCGGCATGGTCTGATTTGCCGAACGGAGGGAGAGAGACAGCCTTGTAGCCTCTCTTGAACGGCGTATAGCAGTGGTCCAACGTTCTTTCCCCTCTGGTAGCACACGTAATGTGCTGATGAGTACAGTAGCTACTGACACCAGGACAACAGACCTCTACAGACTAACATAGTAGTACAGTAGCTACTGACACACCAGGACAACAGACCTCTACAGACTAACATAGTAGTACAGTAGCTACTGACACACCAGGACAGCAGACCTCTACAGACTAACATAGTAGTACAGTAGCTACTGACACCAGGACAACAGACCTCTACAGACTAACATAGTAGTACAGTAGCTACTGACACACCAGGACAACAGACCTCTACAGACTAACATAGTAGTACAGTAGCTACTGACACACCAGGACAACAGACCTCTACAGACTAACATAGTAGTACAGTAGCTACTGACACACCAGGACAACAGACCTCTACAGACTAACATAGTAGTACAGTAGCTACTGACACACCAGGACAACAGACCTCTACAGACTAACATAGTAGTAGTAACACAGCAGTAGTAACGTTGTAGCAGTAACATAGTAGTACTAGTAGTAACGTAGTAGTAGTAGTAACATAGTAGTAACATAGTAACGTAGTAGTAGTAGTAGTAGTAGTAGTAATGTAGTAGTAACATAGTAGTACTAGTAGTAACATAGTAGTAACGTAGTAGTAGTAGTAGTAGTAGTAGTAACATAGTAGTAGTAGTAGTAGTAACATAGTAGTACTAGTAGTAACATAGTAGTAGTAGTAGTCATAACATAGTAGTAGTACTACTAGTAGTATGGTGCAGGGAAAGTGAACCTCACCTCTATAAGGTATGTGCTAGTATTTGATACTTGTATTTCATACTGCTCTGGTTGGTTTCTTTAGTATTTGATACTTGTATTTCATACTGCTCTGGTTGGTTTCTTTAGTATTTGATACTTGTATTTCATACTGCTCTGGTTGGTTTCTTTAGTATTTGATACTTGTATTTCATACTGCTCTGGTTGGTTTCTTTAGTATTTGATACTTGTATTTCATACTGCTCTGGTTGGTTTCTTTAGTATTTGATACTTGTATTTCATACTGCTCTGGTTGGTTTCTTTAGTATTTGATACTTGTATTTCATACTGCTCTGGTTGGTTTCTTTAACATCTGATCCAGTTGTTATCTGAGACAGTAGAATAAAATGTGGCTCGATGGACTAAAACCAAACTGACGACGGAGCAGCAACATCATGGCATCCAAACAATCATTTCAATCATTGCCATCAATCTCTCTCTCTCTCTCTCTCTCTCTCTCTCTCCCTCTCTCTCTCTCTCTCTCCCCGTCTCTCTCTCTCTCTGTCTCTCTCTCTCTCTCTCTCCCAGTCTCTCTCTCTCTCTCTCTCTCTCTCTCTCTCTCTGTCTCTCTCTCTCTCTCTCTCTCCCCTCTCTCTCTCTCTCTTTCTCTCTCCGTCTCTCTCTCTCTGTCTCTCTCTGTCTGTCTCTCTCTCTCTCTCTCTGTCTCTCTCTGTCTCTCTCTGTCTCTGTCTCTGTCTCTCTCTCTCTCTCTCTCTCTCTCTCTCTCCCCGTCTCTCTCTCCCTGTCTCATTTAATTAGGTTGTGGTTTGGCTCGTTAGCATCAGAGGTCGGTCTGATTAAAAGCCGACTCACAATGAGAGACAGGAGGAAATGGAGTGATGACCTACTTCCCGGGGGGGGGCAGTTAGCATTAGCATCTCCCACCAAACTGTCTGTTCCATTCAAGAGAAAAGCTGCTGTCTGCATAAAACCGGATTACTATGCTAACTATGCTAACTGTCAGCTAGCAGCGTGTTAGCCTCTCATTGTGATAACGGCTAGCAAAGATACATCTGATCAGTTTGTGTTTCTGTCTCCTCCTTATGGGTATTTCTCCATATTAGATACATGGACAGGTAGATGATGCACCTGTAAGGGAAGATACTAATTCATTTGCTGTATCTTCACTGTTCATTGTAATTACTTGTTTTATTATCGTCAAATCTCTCGTTGTTTAATGCTGTAGGCGTTATGGGATACGAACGTTTCTGAGCTCAACGTTCAGTCAGGAAATCAGGATCCTGGATGGTGGCGAGTTGTGAGCTAACATGGCTCTCTAGACTTCTCTAGACACATCCATGTCACTGAAAGGATCCAACCAGCTGTAAGATGAGGGTGAACTCTGACCTCCAGTCGGTGTCACAGGTAAACAACCACCAATATGACCAGAAATCAATTATATTTTCAAACATATTGATTTATGCTGTGTGCCATAGAAAGGCCTGATCCCAGTATAATTCAATTCAATTCAATTCAGTTTGCTTTATTGTCATGACTCCAAGCCATGGGCGAGTCGTGAATCTACTTCTGAAGCTGCTTCACGCCGGGTTCAGACCGGACGCGGAAGCGCCGCGAATCTGTCAATCAGGGCAGGAAGTCAGACACAGGAACGGCATAGAGCATCCGGTCAATTTCCAAAATAAAACATATTTCAAAATAAAACACCCTGATTAATGATGACATTGGCTGTCCAGCCTATATACCTATATATACATATTTGTCTGAATATCACTTTTATGTGTCACTTGAACAGAGCTCGTATAGAAAAATGTAGCATGCATCATGGGAAGCGGACTGGGCGCCGCGCATTGATCATTTTCGTTTCCAGGCAAAAAAAATGTTGCCATCACCAGTTTGCACCTCTGTTGTTAGATATTGCTCCCCGATGTTTTGGAGTTTGGGGCATTTCATGAGAAAGTGCATCTCTGTCTCAACCTCACCTGTCCTACAGTGACCACATATTCTGTTTTCTCTTGGTTGCCATGATTTCTTATATCTTCCTTCTTCTATGGCTAGCTGGTCACTGAGCCTGGACTGGGTCAGGATCTGTCTTTCTATCTCTGACAGTGAAGAGATATTCTCTGTTCTAGTTTGCTTTGTGTTTTGGTTTCTCATCCCAATGGTCCAGATACAACTCTTTGCTAAGTTATATAATTTGGTTTCCTCTGATTGGAGTGAGGAAAGCAGTGCTGTTCTGAGACTGGTTTAAGTTGGATTGAACAGGATTGGTCAGTCTCAGTAACAGCTGACTCAGGGTCAGGGTTCAGTCCATCACAGACAGACAGAGACTCACTCCTTCCCAACACCCTAACGCCACACAGGACGGAGTGGGAATCGAACCCA